>JAOBBB020236634.1:0-11363 GCA_025331005.2 Zoanthus gigantus | reverse complement strand
AGGGGAATGGGATTTAGTTCGAGATAGAGCGAAGTTCGAGATAAGCGAGTTCGAGATAACCGGAGACTACTGTAATAGTGTTTTGGGAATTTTTAAAAAGCTCTTTAAAGGTTATATCCCTGCCATCGGCTAGCTAAAAAGGTGGGAACTGGGTGAGCCAGAGGAATACAATGGGATGAATTGGGCTCTGTGCCTTCGTATTTTTCGCGCAACGCCTTCCCAGAAACCAATTCAGATCTTACTTGGGAGCGAGGTCCTATATAAAAAAAAAGATGGTGGCCATGCAACAAGTTATAGATGAAGTAGTAGACAAACTGATTTTGAATGATGAACAGCCGCTAGAACAGCCTCAACTTAACAATGACGAAAGATTTAAGTTGATAGAGCTCATAAAAAAGAAAACATGCCTATGGTTGAACGAGAAAGCTGGGAATAAAGACGACAAGCAGACGCGAAAAGTTGCGCTAAAAGTTGGATCGTGTAACACCATCTTTGAAGTCTGCCGACATGTTTTCTTACAGCGCTTATTTCTCTTTAAACCAGTAAATCAAGGCTTACAAATTTATTTTCGTTTCGCTTATTCATTTGTTCGTATATGTTTTTCTTTCTTTCTTTTTTTTTTTTAATTTTTATTTTGGGAATATATTTAAGAAAACTTAGGAGGGTAAATTATTGCAAGAAAAACAAGGGATACCACCCAAAAGTTCCAATTTCCCTTTTGCTTACAAGCGTTAAACTAGATATGCTTAGATGGGCTTCCAAAAAAAGTGTCAAGCTACAGTGTTCGACTAAGTGAAGCGCATTCATAGCGCTATTTAAACAAAACAATATATATTAAAGTGCAGTATGAAATTTAAACGATTAACTTGACGAAAGTGTAATAAACATTATGATTGATTATCCCGAATCGAAACATATTTCAGATGTGATGCATAATAATAAAAATAATAAATAATAAATACTTTATTTCACTAAATTGTGAAGGAAGTGGTTGCCCATTCTTCCTAGCCAGAGGCTAATGTTTAATCGCTCGAAGGCTCAGATCTTGGCGTGAAAGTCGAATTTGCAGAGGGAAGAAAACCGGAGTACCCGGAGAAAAACCCTCGGAGTCAGATTGAGATCGACAAATCTCAGCCCACGTGCGAACTCGATCCTGGGTCGTAGAGGTGGGAGGCGCGACTCATGACCACTACGCCAACCTGACTCCCCAATCTCCGATTTCAATAGCTAAAAGGTAACACGTGATTTATTTCAGATGCTTTTATCATTCCTTTATGTTGTAATAGCTTCTTGGACAGCAAAAAATTGGTTGTGCTCCTCTGAAACCCAATAAAATATGGTCAAATTGGCTAAAATGTAATGGTATAATTTTCCGCATAATAGACCACCTTTTCCCGCATAATTTCCAAAAATAATATGCAAGATATTACAAGCCCAGTGACTAATTCTTTTCAACATTTCAGGATAGTCAATAGCTAAGTAAGAAATATTAGTTTCATCTGCGGTTTAACGGCTCATCAAACTAATAATTTCTTATTTAATTATTAACTGACCTGAAATGTCACTTTCAATCAATACTTTCCTAGTTTTAGCTAATGGTAATGTTCAGTAACAAAGTCACAGTTGATATGGCTACGCGACTGATATTGGAGAACGGCTTGTTTTGTTAGAATAGGGAAACCTGTGAAGTCATTCTACTAATATATATCTAGAAAAACACTTTCTGATGTGCCTTATGCATCAGTCACAAATGAAAGCTTTCTCTTGTTTGTGTGTATTGATTTGTGGTGAAACTGATCACACATGCAGTACAAACTATGAACAAAGAAGGGTTTGCTTATGTTTGTTTTAAAACTTTATTGGTAACACTCGTTATTCGTGCATCTTACAAGACTATATACTCTAGGTCTACCTTTAACACGCAGTATACATTTTATAACCCTTAAATGGTACGAGCACGGCTCGCTTGAGACGAATATAAATTTATGAGTGCTTGTGGTGCTTTTTAAAAGGGTTTTGCTCATTGCTTTTAAACCATGGAAGTAATTACCCTGTCATCGTTTTCTGAATGTCTCCGTTGGAATCTAAGTTTACAGGTGTAACTATGTTTGTTTTTGGTAAAATCTTGAAGCATTTGCGAGATTTTTTCGGTAACAGACAACGCCAGATTCTGTTTGCCTGCAAAATACCCGTCTCATGGGCACCATTACCGTATCCCCACCAATCCTCGCTGGTACCCTCTCCGGCAAAGTACAACCTCCCAACCGGTGTCTGCAAGTTGTGAAAGTCTTCAGACATTGCACCTGGTACGGCATTGGAATAGGAGCCCCTTACATACGGGTTCTTCGACCAGGCGCTGATGAAGATATCTGCATAAAGGGAGATAAACATCATACAAACAAATTGAAATTCGAGAAATTTAGCTAAACGTCTTTTGTTTAGCGTCAGTTTTACAAATTGAAAAGTTTTAAATCGAAGTGAGAAAAATTTTCGAACTGACGTTTCGGACTGTAGTCCTTCGTCGGAGTAAATGCCACTGGCTGTTTCAGTAGAAACACCGACACAGCATTCCATTTATAACATTTTTTGTTTAGAGTATTCATATTATTACACTTTGGAATATTTATCCAAAGTGATTGTAGAAGGTTGAACAATTAATTTAGTATAGAAAAGTATATACGTTTCTTGGGCTTTCAAAATTGTTGCTAACCAATAATAGATTTTAGTAGAAACCTAATCACTACCGTACTCGCTATCTGTCAGGTGACAGATAATGTCTGCATGTGGTATATAAACAAATAATGCAATATGACGGCTCTTTCCCGCTTTTCAGAACGGAAAAGGAATCAAACCCTCTTATTCAAAAAGCAATCCCAGAGAAAACTAACGGAGCTAGAAAATATGGTATAAAAATTTGAAAGCGGTAAGAAAAAAGTGAATTTGAAGTATTAATTCGACAGTTTTACTCGACTAATAGTCGCTGGTGTATCAACAGCACTGGTTATTTGAATAAGTTCAATAATTGTTTAACAAAAAAGTATCGTTCTTTTGTTTCTTATTCAGCTTAGCTTATTCTAAGCTAACTCAGTTTTCCATCCTTCCTGGGAAGGTACAAGCGTATTTTACTAGTTAACTATGGTAAAAGCGTTCCAGCGTCTGCTGGGAGCTAACCAGCGATGGATTAGTGTCCCGTCCAGGGGGAGTCGAAGACTCTCATCCCCTTAACACTACAGAAACCGGAGATAAGCGCCGACCCCATGGGCCACCTGGTTTGTAAGGGATCAAGCTTATGTTAATGTCATGGTTTTCTAGGCTTTGTTTTTGTTGTTACTTTTCTTTTCATTTTTCAGGGTTTCTGTTGCTTTTACAACCTCGTTCCCAGGACCTCTCTCTCCTAGAAAGAAACCTAAAAACGAGGTTGCTGTTTTTGACTTTCGGATACTCCGTTGGAGTAACAGTGAGTTATAGCTAGGAGTTTCTTATTTGCATAACCTTTTGTTTAACAATTGAATCATCCAGCCTGATTTGCGCGGTTGGTTTGTATATAAAGTGTCTCGATCCAGTTTACCAGTTTACAAAAACTTTAGTTTTACCGCTTAAGCCATCTTGAGTTCGATTCTCTGATTCGTTTATGGGGAATTGGTTTAACATTTTGCTATTATTAATCCATCTTCGTTCGAGGATTTAAAGCAGAACTGACAAAATCAGAAGGAAATCTAGAATAACATTCTCACTCTTTGACACGAATATTAAACGACTTGTGTGTGGAGGAAACTAGGTTTGGTCTGAATTGTAGTTCTACTTGTGCGCAGTATCCGTGAGTCGTCTCATTGAGACTTTTGATTACATACCTAGTTTAACCTTTTACCCAGCATTAAACCCTCACGGTCGGCGTATACAGAACGACACGAACCGAAAGAAGGAATTATGAAAACTAAAAAAAGAAAAGTTTTCACTTTTACAAACCTTCGGGTTCAGGAATACCATCACCATACACTTTTCTCAGTTCCACCATTATCTCTTTCAGCGTTACAGCCTTGGGTTGATTTTCCACTCTCAGACCTTGGTCACCGGTAACAGTCACATGAAGGATGCCGGACTTGGGAGCAATACCTGGTATCTTTGTAACCATAAACAATTAAATATGTGGAGATTTTTTTTGTTTGCTTTAAAACATGCATTCACTAAAATATTATTTTAGTCTATTTGTAAATTTTGGAACTTTCTTCCGTCACACAAGGTTCTTTTAGTAAAAGTATAAATAAGAGGTTTGTTAAATCTTCGTAGCAATTTTAGGTCGCGAATGCAATAGATATATAAAATGGAGCATGAAGTGAAGGAAAGTTAGTCGAAATAAAAAAAAAAAGAAAAAAAAGTTAGTCACCATAAAAAATGATGAAAACATTTGCTCTATCCATACATTGTTAGGTGCTCCATAACTATCAATTCTGGGATGTCAAAAAACTGTTAGACCATAGGTTCTTTGTAAAACTCCCATTACTATGCAGAAATAATGGAACAAAAGTATTATTGATTCACAAAACTTTGATCGAAATGTAAACCCTTTGTTTTGCACTATAGCACACGGGGCAAATATTGTAAAGAAAGAAACTGGCTTAGCCCTGCAGCGTAATCGGAGTACTTCAAGTTTACCAAATACTTATCTTTGTTGAAAGCAAGTACTCGCAGCTCTCAGTCAGGTTAAACTTAGACTGCCCACTTTCCTGCTTCAGAGACTCGTATTTTTGATTGTATTGTGAACTTTTGGAACGCCTTTCCAACTGTGTTTAAAGTCATCTACTTGTCTCAGTTCATTTAAAACTGGCCTCAAAATACCCGGCGCAGAAACTTTAAGTCAGTTTGTAGTTCGGTTAGTTAGAATGTTCTAGTAATAGTTAAGTTTTTGTTTTTGTTTAATGTGAGTAATTTTATAGGGGACCTTGTGGCATGTTCTATTCATATGTTCAGTAGGCGACACATTATAAAAAGGTTGAATTACCGGCAATTTTACTATAACTTTAAGTAAAGAAACAACATTTTTAAGTTTGACAAACATGTTTTTACATATGCATATGCCATCTCATAGCTATTCCTCAAGGTCTCTCAATAGTTTTAAAATCTTAGATCAAGCTTCAACTTATGAATATGAATTCAGAAAGTAAGGAAGCTATATGGATATACTCAATTACAAAAACCATCTCTAAACAAACAAGTTTAGCATGTCAATCTCAAAAGGCTATTTCTATAATTTCTTTAGCCACTAATGTATTAATTCTTTAACCATTGTTACTATTCTACTTAAACACCACCACAGTTGTATCACTCGTATTGCACTACGGTAGCACATACTAATGCTGAAACATGCTTGTTAAACTTAAAAATGTTGTTTCTTTACTTCAAATCACAATAATGATGAAATGATACCTCAACATTCATCCAGACAGGAAAATAACCACGGTTTTTGTGGGCGTAAAGAATCCAAGTGCTGTCGTCCCAGAACTTCTTAGGAAACTTGATAAATATCTTTGTATAGTAACACATTGGCATCTTGTAAATAGACTCCATCTTCCATTTTGGTAGTTGGGGTATAAACTTCACTACGTCGTTAGACAGCACTCCATGGCTGAATGTAACGAGAGCATAATCGGCAATGTACCTGTCGCCAGATGCAGTTTTTACGAACACTCTTTTTTTCCCATGAGCTACATGGGTAACCACTGAAATATGAGAACAAAAAAAAAACAGTCGATGCCAAACCTCCAACTAACCGTGAAACGTTATTAGTTTCAGTATATTTTGCCACTCCCTCACTTGCACTTTGCCATAATCTTCGGTACCCAGAACAAATCTGTTCCCCACACTACCCTGAACCTTCAGTCAGTCGAGCGTCTAAAATGAATCGAAGTTTGGCTTAACTTTTAAAAATCTCTCTTACTGATTAACTCAAAACCAACGAAGGAATAGAGTCCGAACGTAAGTTCTAAAATTCCTTTCACTACAGTGAGCAAATTATCAATTTATAAAACTGTTTCTGTAGAATCACCGACGTAACATCCATTTATGACATTCAAGCCGGTGATATAATTTGCTTATTGTATTCGTACGGTCTTGCTCTTCCATTCGTACCAAAAAATTATTAACTGAATGGTCCCTAGCTAAAGAAATAACATCTTGTAATGGACCAAGGAGAAAGGTTTTCAGGTGATAGATTTTGTTATTATAAAAGTTCTTGATTTTTTCTATATTTCCCCGTCAACTTGCGAAACACTTGAAATCATGCAAAATGCACTTCAATTAGTCGTGGAAAGTCATATAAAGATACAAACCTTTTGACCAACCTACATGCTAATGAACCTTCCTATCCATCCATTTAATCTACTCTAACGGTTACACACAGATAGGTAATTTACCCGCGTTTAAACGAATTCTATTACTAAATTCCTTTGCCATTTCTTTCCACATGTGTCCATAGCCTCGTGAATCGTGAACAAAAAAGTCTCTCCCAGCTTTTGTAAAACCGAAAGTAGAACTTGTTTCTGGGTTGCTCCCGAACTCGAAGTCCATTGAGAAATATTCTACCACTCGTTGAGAGGGTGTTTGAGGTTTCCATCCCGCCATTTGCAAACCAATGCGAACGCTTAAATCAGACAGTTTTTGGGTGCTTCTGTCTTCTTGAATCTTAACCAGATTGTCCTCTGCGGCATGCATTTCATGGCGAAGATTTTTGACGTCTCGACTAAGGAAGCCATCTTCATATCTAAAATGATGTGTCCGAGAAAAATTATAATTAAGCTCTGACCAATAATAGGAACGGCCTGTGTTGTATATAGTGCACCACAACTCCCAGAATATTTCTTAGAAGTAACTATTTCAGTTTTTTATCTATTCTTAAAACGAAAACTGGAAATTAGTACCCATATGTTTTCAGTGAACAAAGCCATAGTTATCTCGCCTAAAACATGTTAAAGTTCGTTCAAACGGATCAAACATGTTAGTCAAAGTATCTTTGAGGCTTTTACGTGTCATGTCAATTAAAAATTAAAAAATTATTAAAAACTTTACGGTTTATACGTATAAAATTTGGGCTAAAAACTTTACGTTTCGGCCGCACTTGTGGTGGCCTTCATCAGAATAAAAAGAATTAGAATAAGAATAGATTATATGTACAGCGATATGCATAATAATGAGTAAAATTTTAAGTGAAATATTTAAGAACAAAGGTGTAATTCAGGCGTAAAAAATTCTAGTATCTTTAATAACTTGATCCATGTTGGGCTTAATTTAAAAGAGTCATCTCTATTAAAATTATTTCTATGTTTTTGTATCTCTACCGCTTCTTTTATAATTCTCGGAATATGTTTTTCTGTCTTAGTTGAAACTTCCACTTCATTAAAAAGGATTTGGTGAAACAGTTGCTGTTCATTAACAGGATACCTAAACTAGGTGCAATTCTACAATTGGTTTCGGCTCCATAAAGTAGCGTACAATACATTAAGAGCATACAACTTTAGATAGATAGTAAACAAAGTATTGTTGTTTTAACAAACATTTTAATAATTTTATGATCATCGCCGTTAATAGTACCAAGTTTCAAACGTGATTGACGGGGAATTGATTGATTGATTGATTGATTTATTAATGGAGGATAGATTTATTGAATAATGGACTGATTGTTTGATTGATGGATTGATTGATTGATTGATTGATTGATTGATTGATTATTGGTTGATAGATTCATTGATTAAACGTTTAGTTGATGGATTGTTTAAATGTTTGCTTGATGGATTGTGATTGATTGAATGTTTGATTGAATGTTTGATCGATGGAATGAATGATTGATTGATTGATTGATTGATTGATTAAATATTTAATTACCAGGAGAATGGGAAAATGCTTGTAATGAACTCCAGAAGATGTTGATTGTACGATCTCTTCGACCGGATCGTGTTTCATTCTGTGCCAGTTCTTTCATTGTCAACAACTTGGGATCAAAGTATGTATCGACGAGAATAAATTGTTTATTTTGTTTTTTAAAAACTAGAAACCACTTTTAAAATTTTCTTTTGTAACATAGAAAATTTGCCCTTAAATTGTTAGTAAAAGGTAGTCAAAGCAAAAAAAATTAAACTTGTCATACACATAACTTAATGAAATATAAACAACTTAATAACCAATTATATCATTGCTGTAATGTTCAACCTTGTTTGAATCTGTGCACAGAACTTAACTTTCCTATGCATAACTAAAAATGACGTTAAGAATGATTTTCGCTATTCAAGCATTTGCAAAAGAATGTCCTAAAACTGTGACAGCGATACTGCTGCAGAGCTTCAACCAAATGAGCTATGAAGCCACAACTGGGAGTTCAGGTCATTTTAGATGGGTCCGTCAATGCCATTCAGATGTGTTCAACGATTATGGAGACTGAGTTTGTACCGTGGTATAAACAATGACGTTATGAATGATTGTCGCAGTTATGTACCCTACTTATGCAACTGGGAAAGAGAATCTTAAAAGAAGTAAAAAAATTACGGTTTCTATGAGTTTCGAACCTGTGACCTTTGCCATACTGGTGCAATGTTTTAAGTAACTGAGCTATGAAGCCACAACTGGAGTTCAGGTCATTTTAATTGGGTCCATTAATGTCATTCAAATGTGTTCAACGATTATGGAGACTGAGTTTGTACCATGGTGTAAACAATGATGTTATGAATGATTGTTGTGGTTAAGATTATTGAGATTGAGTTTGTACCGTGGTGTAACCAATGACATTATGAAGGATCTTCATGGTTATGTTTATTGAGACTGAGTTTGTACCATGGTGTAAACAATGATTGTCGCGGTTTTGCACTCTATTTATGCAACTGGGAAAGGGAATCTTGAAAAATTTCAAAAATGAGGCTTCATCGAGTTTCTAACCTTTGACCTCTGCGATACCAATACCGATTTTCTTTGTAATCTCTCCCTATATAATAATTTTGTACGTTTTCTGTCGGTGATATTCGTTTATTAATTCTTTTTAATCATATGTTGATCTGTACCTATATAAAAACTACCGCCATATATAAAGTTATCAAATTGATAACTATCATTGGTCTGCATTTTTAGTCATTAATTAGGTCCAGTACCTTCTCTTTTCTTTATTTTTTATGTTAGATTAAAATATTGTTAATTGTATTATTCAAAGTACAATATAAAATTATAAAATATTTGTAATATTATTGTTATTTCTATTATTATTATTATTATTATTATTGTTGTTGTTGTTGTTGTTGTTGTTGATGTTGCTGTTTTTTGTAAAAAAATCAATGCTTTTGTTTGCTACAGGTTTGTGGAACCACCTGTTCTGGATATGGCGTCTGTAGTCGAGGATTCGTCAACTAAAACGCCATTGATATTTGTCTTGTCTCCCGGGGTGGTCAGTATCTAATCGTATGTTTTTAATTAATAATATAAATACTTTCTTGTTAGCATCTTCGGTAAGACCTTCGCATCCTAAGGATGTTAAACATTTGATACAGTCCCTCGACCCAGTGTCGAGGAAAATAGAAAATCCCTATCTACACATCTATTGGAAAATGTTTGTAAGAAATCGTAGAACTATGTGGTCTGTCTGTTCCACTGAAGGCTATCTTAATAGCTTAAATCTATATGGCCCAACCTAAAACCTTTTTAACTTAGGAAAACAAGGGATTGGGGCAGTTTTCAAAGCAGACGAACTATCACAGTTAATTTTATCAGTGACTAGACATTAGGGTCTTGCAAAAGATTTGTGAATTTTTTATGCTAGCCTAGCACGTGTAAGAACGATAACTGTTAGAATTCCCAGTATTTAAAGATGGTGACTTGTATTAAGTTAAATTTGCCAAGGCTGAAGGTAGTGATTGATATTGTCATGGTATCTCTCGACCGACAAAAAGATATGCTAAGAAACTTTTCAACGAACCCGACTTATTTATTTAACAATACGTTGATTTCTAAAAGGAGCGATTTCTAACTAATACAATTTACTATCAAACCAAGTCAATAATAAATGATAATAATAATAATAATAATTATTATAATAATAATAATAATAATAATAACAATAAAAATAAGTCAAGCCTGTTGCTAAGCTTCAGTCACCTCTGACACAAACTCACTTTAGAAGTTAATGTCATTCGATCCATTTAATCTTGAAGGTCCTCAATAGTTTTTTCCACAACAGCTCTCCATAACTCTGTCAGTCCAGCTACTGATAACAATCAACAATCGCTATCTAGCCGACTCCTTATATACATTTAACTAATCTTCTAGAACGTTCTTGAAGCTTGTAAGATAACTATTTATGTAGTATTACATAATACTTACATAATTTTGTAGAAAGTTCTAAACTGTTTCATAGCGTAACAGTAAAAGGTCCCAGTACAAACATTGGGTGACATGACATTCTAGAAGTTTGCATAAACTTAATATTTACATCTGTTGTTCATAACAGTATCAATATAAAATATAGCAATGCAGATCGAAATAATTTTAAAAGTATCTAATAAGTTTTGTGTTATTCACGAGTAGGATCCCACGAGTGCCTTGTTACAACTGGCAGAGAATTCTGGGATGTCAAAGAGATTCCATGCGCTTTCATTGGGTCAAGGTCAGGCTCCTATTGCTACAAGGATGATCAAGGAAGGAGTTAGGGACGTAAGTGGCAAATTAGTGGGGTTGTTGTGATTTAGAATCTTGTAATGATAATAAGGCTACTGACCTTCCATCAAAGAGCGAAGTACGCTTTGCATGAAACCAAAAAGTGCAAAATTCAAAGCATATTTAACGTCGATTGCAAGCTCACCTGAGCCATGAATATATATATTTTCGAGTTTCTCTGTGAGCTAGTTACTATGATTCTAGCCAGCAACAATCCTTGAAAGCAGCTAAAATCCCATAGACAAACAAAATAAGGTTTGTCAAGCAAATATAGTGATACAGCTACTGTGTCCATAAGTGCAGTTTGTAAGAATATCTCCAAAATACTGTGTAGCGAACCATTTATAAGTCATGCACTTTTTGCAAAACAAGGCATTACACTCTAGGAAAGGTAATTAATATATCGAGTTCATAGCAGGAAAACGTTTTCACAAAGAATCTTTTAAATTCATCATTTTTATTTTTACAATCTTAGAGACTGAAGTCCGCATGGTAATGATGCGAAAAGAGTCAATGTTGATATTTCAGTTTGAGTTGATATGTCAGTGTAAAGGCAGGGTTTTCAGTAGAAATTTTCAAGGGGAGTCCCAGGGACCCCTTCGGTTTTGAATTAGGGGTCCCAAACAAAATTTCTGTCATCGAAAGTTTATTTACACCGTAATGTCCTGTCAATCTTGTGC
>JAOBBB020236464.1:0-11365 GCA_025331005.2 Zoanthus gigantus | reverse complement strand
TCACCATAGTCACACCACTGTGGTTTGACTCCTGGGAGGACTGGTAACGTGTTTTACGACCTATTGGTCTACACTGCATCGCCTTCTTCTTGCAAACTATCCCTTCATGAATTCTCAGTCCTCTAAACGTACCAAATGTCTTGTGGCATACTTCACACTTATTGCTGTTCTGCTTAATTGTTGGCTGAATGATGTCCTCGTCAGTCTCGTGGTTTCCGTTGATCCGTTGGACATCCATTTCACAGTCCAATTCGATACCATATTATATCTATCTGTTGGTTGATTCTCGACTCCCCCCTCTCGGTCAACCCTGGGGCTGTCATTCACTTCCCTTGTAGCTACAATAAACAGTACAGATAACACATCTGCAGGAAAAGCGGGTTGTAAGCCCATCCTTTCCCTTTGGTTCAGTCTTTCCTGACGTCAGTTGTCTTTCCAACTGTCTCTTCGTCTTTCCGAAGTGTCATCTCGTCTTTCCGAGACGTCCTTCTGTCTTTCCAGAATGTCGATATTAATGTAACAGAACGCAACTCACTCTTGAGTGTTTGCCAACTGAAATACCTCTACTAGAGGTCTATTTGTGATAGCCTACTAGTAGAGAAAAGATGGCGGATCAAAATAGAAATGAGCCGCGTTTTGCTATAATATCAGAGAATTTCATCGCTAATTTAATTTGTACATCATGTTTTGACCGATTAGCAGGTTTATACTAAAACAATTAGACCTTTCGGCCTCAAGGACTTCGAGTTTGAATAGCCCATTCGGGCTAGACTCGTAGTCCATTCGTCTTCGAGGTCTAATTGTTAAATAGCCCGAGTGATAGTTTGGGTTGGGTCTTCCGTCCCACTAAAGTTCCTATCTTATGGTGTTTATCAGTAAGAAATTCCACTGAAATCACACTTCGACCGGGCTAGGTATAACGACAGAAATCCTCACTTTCTCCAGTAATATTACTTTTCGTCACGTGAGGAACCGATGACCACATCGAGAATTCACGTGTACAGAATTTAGAGCATACCATATTTGTCTAATGGGGCCATATTTGTCTAATCGGCCCAAATTTGTCGGAAAATCACGTGTAAGCTTGTTTTTTACGAATGTCGAGTAATTATCGATTGATTTTGGCTGAACAAATTTAAAGCAAGAATCGAGCTGTTTCGTGCAAATAGGATGTGTGCTCCTCTTGTCGCCCGCAATAACTCGGATGATATGCAAATTGCATAAGCCCCGTCTACACGAGCAATTTTTATGTGACAATTTTTATTTGCTCATGTAGATGAACAAAACTGGCCAATTTTTGTATTTTGTATGACAATTATATTTGCTGAAAAACTGGCATCTTAGTTTTTATGTGGCAAATAAAAATTGTCACATAAAGAATATTGTTCGTGTAGACGAGACAACACATATAATTGGCAATTTTTTTGATGTCATCCATAGATCCCAGTCTTGAATCTTTTTTTTCAAATGAAAAGTGCTCGTGAAGACGGGGCTTTCACTGGCAAACAAATAAAACTTGTCACATAAAAATTGCTCTGGTAGACGGGGCTACAGAAAGTCTACTGAATACTCCACGGTTATTTGACTTGATGTTTCAAGCAAAGCAATACAAAGTAAATAATGAACAGTGATGTGACAGCACACTTCGATCAGAAACAAGATACAATGTTGACAAGAATAGAGTGTCATTTTGAATATCTTTTAAAAGAAGGATCCACGTTGAGATTAAAATTATAGAAGTGACAAGTTATCCTTTTAATAAATCTTTTAAAAGTTGAACCAGGTTTTGATCTAAATTAAAGAACGGGGTATCAATTAGTTTTTAAAAGGGGGGGATGAAAACTAGAGAGTTATATTTAGAGGCGAACAGGGTAAGAATTTGGAGGCTTTAGTATAGCGGAACATATTCACCCATTTTCAAGAAGAGGGTATGGGGGGCGGCTTCACGGCCCAAAAAAAGCTTGCAGTCATTGAACGATTCTATTAATAATAATAAAAATAATTATAAAAAATAGAAAATAGAAAATCAAATAGAAAACGAAAACGAGAGAAAGTAGGAGAAAATTATAACCATAGCAAATATGCTCTGTCATAATTAATAAATTCACATTGCTTGACAATGACATCAGAAGATGTCGAAACGTTAGTACGTTGTAGTAAGTTGTTCAATGGCACTCAGTATTAAGCATCCCTTCCCTTTTAACAAGATCACCCAGTTATCTCAGACAATTATAAACTAGCTCAGGGCAGACTTTGTTCCTTGATAAGACGACTGAAAAGTGAACCCCAAGTTTTACATCAGTACGATAATCAGTGATTAAAGATTAGATGGTTACAGGTGTTGTTGAATTGGCTAATGTTGATAATGAGAAATTTGTTGAACCAGGCAATGTATATTATTTTCTGATGCAAGTATTCAGATATTTGTAATCACAAGAAACATTTCATGGAACCTTAATGTTCCCACAGCAAGGCGGCGGGAAGGCTTCTTCGAGATATGTGTTAAACTAGTAAAGAAGTGTCTTCCAAAGACCCTTGGAAATGTAAAACTGATATAACTTATGAACAGCTGGAGACAATGTTAGCGTATGATAAGATTGATGAATCTCCATTAACTCCCTCAAGTCCTGTAATTTGAAAACGGGTACTTGATTAAAACACTCTGTCCGAGAACAAAACTCGCATATTAAGTAAACGGGCAAAAGAACTACAACTCCTGCTTACCCACTTTTGGAACCAATGGAGAAATGGATATTTTACTGGAATCCTAGAGTACCAGCATTTATTTTACCAAGTACCAATACGAATCACATAATGAATGTGGAAGTTATCGTCCACATCCATGATAAAGTACCAGGAGTGATACTCTCGGTGAGGTGGTAAATGGGAAAAGTGAACAAACTGTTAACAGGAAAGGACGGTGTGAGCTCAGCCTTTGGATAAGTCTCAACGTTTATTGCAGACTAGAACATCTTTACAGAAACTATATCCTCTAGAGGTATCGAGAGCAGCCAGTGACGAACCTGTGTTACAGATGATGATGTGCCACATGTGTAGGACGGCACAATCAAACTAAAACAATTTCAATCTAATATATCGGTTTGTTTCATATTCTATAACAGCAACTTAAGTTCCCTTGTTTAGTATGATTGACTATGTTCATCAGGGCGGAGTGTGTTTGAAAGTGACGTCAGAGTCATAAACCTGTTTAACCAGAACGGAACTAGTTTTCTGAAGAAAATAGAGGGTTGTTAACGCATTAATTCATTTTTGGAAGGAGATTTTTTAGTATAGCTCGTCGAACAATGTAGTCGTTATGGTATAGAGAATAATTTGAGCTCAGAATTTGAGCTCGTGTCAACTAGTCGTATATCGGTATTAATCTGAATCGTTACAGAGTGTAACTCTGCAGAATTGCATCGAAACAGAATCAGAATTTTTCTTGTGGAATTAAACCAGTTCTGAGTTATTTTGAGTAGTTCGTCAATTTATAACACTCTCCTTTCCTCACAGGAAATATATGTTGTAAGATATTTTGTTGATCAAGCACATACACTCCACACCATTTGTTTTGCCTCCTCCGGTCCGTGGGAGCAAGAAAACAGTAGCAAAAGTTTCCTATTCAATCAAACACCTGTACACTCTCCATATCGACTACAATAACAGTGCCGTACCTTGGAAGTTTGTCTGCGGGAGCAAATTCCCCACACCGTACTCCCATATACAGACAGGGTTTCTAGTTAGACGTTTTATTTTCACCACCCACACAGAAGGTTGCCTCTTAGACCTATAAGGAAACAATCAAGCTAATTCTTTTTTCGTTTTAAATTGTCATGATTTATTATTTATGATAAAAAAGGTTTAGTTTTCCTGGCGGGGCAACCTTGAGTTATCTAAATACGGTTGCTCGCTTATGACGAAAAGTTAACGTTTGAGATGTCAGCTTCTTACACTGTGCACAGAGTTTATCATAGAAATACAACTTTGATTTGTCTAATTCACAAGCGCTTTGACTAACGAAACGTCAGCGCTCTATATCCCACTAGCGACGGTGATAACAAGAATTTCAGCATTTAGACTGAGTTACGCTGAAAACAACGACAAGTTAAAAGTTCTTTTAAAGCAAAACCTCATTAAAATACAAAGTTCATCACTAATACAAAAACTATACCGTTAATGTACACATCCTAAACCACCTAATGGTCTTGTTTTTTTTAGTAAAGAAATATTTTATTCATGGCAGTTTGCGAGTAGAAAGCAGTGGTCTGGTAGTCCATTATGTATTTGTGTTATGGTTGATTTCTTCAATTTATTCAACAAGTGGTCATTATAAATGTCATCTCATTCATTTGGTGTGTGTAGAGCTTCAAACATGGTTCAGAAAATACTGAAAGTTTATTTTGACTGATCAGTTAAATAGCCATGTGAAATGGCAAACTTCCAACCAAACAGCTTTCTTTTTTCAAATACCAAATACATTTTTGTTTATTTAGTTTGTATTCAAATGTTAAATATTTTGTCGGAAGGGAAATCCCTGTATCGCCTTAAACGAGGTAAGCACTTTTATTTGTCACAAAACCTTAGTATAACTGTCCATTGCGATTGGTACAACTCTAGAACTGTTATTAAAAGTTTATAATGTCAACTTTAAGCAGAACGTTCCTTATATTGCTTAAATTTGTTGCGAAGTGGCAAATGACTTCTGATACGAATTCATATTACAATTACACTTAGTAATACTGATAATATATTAATAATAATAATTCATCGTGCAAAAAAAATGTTCTCTTGAAATTTGACTTGGAAAACCATTGTCAGGCAGTGAATTTTATAAATGTATATTAACTGTTTTACTTGTTCATTTTTATTGTGTAAAGGTAACGATAACTACACGGACAATAAACTTCCAGGATGGATCTTCGCCAAAAAAACAAACTCTGAACGCCAGAGAGAAGGAAGATCAAAAGGACATAACAAAACTGAACTTTCTGGGAAGGTCTCAACGCCACTGCAAACAAAACATAATGAAAAATCACTGAACAAATTTACTAACTCATTCTACCAGAACATAACAAAGCTGAAAAAGCTTGCTTTGGAGTTGAAAGAACGAGAAGACGCACTGGCTGTTCGCTCCTCAGGTTTGTGTGTCATATTCAACCTTTGTAAAGTTTAACCCTAGAAGGCAGGAGGTAAAAACAAGTTATATACACCAAGGAATGAGGGTGGTCAAATATTTTCAACACAATTCACCCGATTGAATTAAAATTATGTACCTCTAATCAGCGTCTTTTGAACTTTTAATTAAGCACAATCACTCGAGACTTAATTGGTTTCCATAGCAACCGTCGCCAAATATACGACTTTTCATGTCAAAAAAAACCAAGATTTTTTGAGTTTTCTCATGGTTACCCTCTTTTGTCACATTGTGCAAACAAGCATCAATAAACTTTAATTCTGCATTTATGTAACGTTTTCTTGCCATGGAAACGATTGCAAGCAGGTCAGTATTGGCGACTTTGGACGCCATCTTGGATTGCTGAATCTTGGATTTTTAACTATTTGAAAATTTATTGATATTTTATTATGCTGCTATAAACCATTTGAAAACACCACTTGCCACTCAAAAGATTAAAAAAGTAGTTAATACTAATAAAATCTGTGATTTTTAGTTGCATTTTCCCCCGAAACTTCCAAATTTGAATACAAAATCAAACTTTGCTGACTTAGGGATGGACCATTAAAGATGTGATGAGGGGAGGGGGAAGGAATATATAAAAAAAAATTCATGCAAAGAAGAAGTGAAGAAAATAATTCATGCAGAGTGAATTGCACTGCAAGGCTTACAAACTGTACCCAAGTGAGGGAGCATTGTGCAGTTACTTCATATGGCCATTTTGTTTGATCTGGTGCCTTACTCTTTCTAGACCATTTTCGCATCTGTAGTAACTGCTTTCTACAATGACAGCGGACTCAATTTCTACATTGTTAGCCTCGTTTTGTTGTTAAATATTCAAAATACTTAAGAGATCTAGAGAGAGCAAGAAGTCACATCGCCAACACTACGCGCAGTTGTAAAAAGTGTAAAACTTCATTGGTATTCAGGACTATTTAACTTCATAGTGAGGCTAACACTATACAAATTGAGTCCGCTGTCATTGCAGAAAGCAGTCGCTACAGATGCGAAAATGGTCTATTACTGATTGTAAAACACGCTTGTATATATGGATAACCATGGCTTACAAGTGATAGAACCAAAATCAACGCACTATAAAAAGCTCAGTACCCCCTGACTGATTATTTTGCATTTTGAAAGCAAGTACATTTTGAGAAATGCCGGAGGACAGGGATGGCTAAAATGCACAGGAAAACTGTCCACACCAAAATCTGTGCAATCTGGTATAATCATCTGGGGGCAAGACTTGAAATGAAATGAAAGAATTATATTAGAAATACAGAAATATGATTTATATTGTAAATATTGTAACAAGAGTTGATCATTGTGATAAGACTCAACATGATCATCGCGCACTGTCAGTATAGTGTGATGTGAAACTTCGAGCACTAGGTAGAGGCAAACACAAAACACATTAAATTGGAAAAAATTGATATCACCGAAAGAAGCGTTAACCGTATTTCAGAGTAACTGTAATGGAAATTTAAACAACTTAAATGTGAAATGTGTACTGATCATCGCCCGAAGTACTCTGAGGAGCGAAATGCTCCAAAAGCTTTTCGTCAGATGAATTTTAATTACTAAAGACTTCAAAAAGAACATAATTTAAAAATGTTGAAAATTGTTGAAACTATTTTTGATGTTAAACTTATTTGCAGTTCGTTCCTGTAAATCCAAGTTGGATCTTGGTTTTGCCATTGATGGATGTGGTACCGATTCATTCTCTAGCTGTACCGAGTTGATAAAATCTATTATCAAAAAGGTAGACGTTTCTTCTGGAGAAACACGAGTTGGAATCATCCTTTATTCCCGGCGAGCTGAATTATTATTCGGCTTCGGCGACTTAACAAATGTATCTCAAATTAGCAATGCTTTGAATAACATCAGCTACAAATTAAAGAAACACCGAAGTCTTTTGAACATAGGAGCAGCTCTTGAAATGGCGAGGCAAAAACTTTTTACCGAAACACGTCCGGGAACAAAGCAAGTATTAATTCTCGTTACGGGGGGCAAGGCTAAAGATGATGTCGTCATCCCATCGAGCCAGTTGAGGAAAAATGGCGTTAAATTATACGCTGTGGGAGTGGGTGGATTGTTTGACCAGGGACAACTGGACGTCATATCAAGCAATCCAATTTACAACTACAAATTGACGTCCGATTCACCGTCAATATTGGACCTTACCCGAAGTGTTAGAAGTGATTTGTGTAAAGGTAAAAAAATATTTACTTCCTTACTCAATAGTTTGTTTAGCAAGCATCTCAACATACATAACAGATGTCATCATACATAGTAATAAAAGAGAGAAAAAAGTGTTGTATCGACGGAAGCGTAAACTGTTACGTTTTGGCGCAAAATGTTTACACTAAATGGTTCAGCGCGGTGCATATGTTTTGTATAATGGTGGTAACTGGTTTAGACAGTTAAAAGAACACTAAAAAGACTGAGGTCCTACAAAATCGCGTCGTAACTAGGATATGAACCTGTCGGGTACAATGTGGCCTAAGTTTCAATATATTACTTGGAGAATCGAGTCTGCTTTTATCTATGCCTCTTCTGTACGAACAATTTGTTTGCGCAATTTTTGTTTGTGAAAAGAAAGACAACGTTTTAGACTTAAATCTTCGGAAAGCACTCGAGCAACGAAGTTCCCTCTTGAAAAATTTGATGTCATCATTTTCAGCTTAAAACCAGGCGCACACTAAATCTATCCACTGATAGTCACTCCTTACTATTGGAGTGAGTGCCATCGGCGCGTGCACGAATGAACATTTCCTCCAAGTGTGCGCGCGAGCTAAGCCATCAGCTTTGGAAATGATACAAATACACATGCGCATACAGCTGCGCGGCAAAATTTAAAATGGCGTCGAGCAGTGCGTAGGTTGCTGAAGCAATTTAGGAAAACAAGGTTGGTTTGATTATTTTTGCGTTTACGATATGAGTTTCGCAATAAATCCACGCAAGAAATTCAGTACTGAAAAACTTGGAAAAACATGTAAGTTTGACCTGTACATGTCTTTCGATTGGCCTGTCTTAAATGCCTTCGCCTCCGTCGCAATAACAAGAGCAAAACAAAAATCTCTTCATCATCAGAGAAAATCGAGCTCGAATCCCTGTTCAGAAGCATTGACCATGTTTGATTGCTATTAAGCCCAGTATGCATGCGTGTTTGTATCATTTGCTAAGCTGATAGCTAAGCACGCGCGCACACATTGGAAGAAATGTTTATTCGTGCACAGAAATATTCAACATGTTGAATATTTGGCGCCGATGGCACAATTGACCAAATGCGCTGGAAACGACACCGCACACTGGAGGAACTTGCTTACGCCAATAGTCACGCCTGACCATTAGTTCAGCTGATAGCTGTAGTGTGTGCCGTGGTGTGTTTTATTCAGCTTCGAAAGTTATCCTGAAGCCATTTCTAACAATCAAACCCCTAAAAAGCTCTTCAAAAAAAATCTACTGAATTGTAAACCAAACCTTAAAGCGGTAAATTCCTGAAGCAATAAGTTCCTTCCTTGAAACGATAAATTCCTTGAAGTTGAAGCTGCAGAAACAAGCTAGCGAATGTTGAAGCGGTTTCAAACAAACTGTGTCCCAACGTTGTTAATTATCCAAAACACTTTAAATCTTATAATAATCTGTACATTTTCTCATATGACAAACAGTTTGGTCAGTTTCTTACCGCAAGCGATTGATACGAGTAGCCCAAATGGTTGGACAAATACCACCGTTAGGTCCTAGGACCAGTTTTTTGCGATTAGTCCGTAATAAAAGCATCACGTTTTGAGAGCTTGTAAACCACTAAATGCCTTAAAAAGCGTAAACTCTTTTTAAAACCTAGTGTTTTTAAAGCAAAATGCTAAAACACAATTCACAAAACGGACACGAAGTGACGGCTTCCGTCCGCCATTTTTTCACCGTCATTATCACCGTTTCGGAGGTAAATACTGTCTTATATCTACTATTTCTAAACCGATCAACTTGCGCATAGCGGAGCTTGAATATACTAAATAGGTAAATCTATTACCTAGCTATACTAGCCATACATACCTTGAAAGAATATTTGGTATCACGCAGCTTTGGGCTATAGCAAATCCTGCTATCTGATTGGTTAAGCTTTACAGAAACCGATTCTTTAGACGAAGTTTTTTAAAAGAACCCTGGAAAATAAAGAACCTTTCTTTCCGAACAATTGAAAACAAATGAAATATTTAATACTTCACATGGATTTAAAATTTGCATATGTAAGGCAACTTTAGGGGAAAAGAGTTCTATACAAGTTTTTAGACGTAAAATATCGTATATATTAACATTTCTGAAAGTGAACGTTCCTTCATATCCTTTCGTGACATATCTATCTAGGTTCAATTGATGTTAGATTGCTGGTGGACACATCACACAACGTCTCCCAAAAGGACTTGGACCTATGTAAGAAATTTTTCAACTATGTCTATGAAAGTTTTCAAAGCAAACAAAAAACTTTCAATTTTGAACTAACTGAGTGTGGCATTAACTCCGCATCTAAGCTCACTAATAACAACACAAAACCCCAAGCGCTTCACAACCCTATCGATCAACTTGGTTTTAATGGCCAAAACTGCTCGCTAGCTAAGTTGGCTCTAGCCACACCAGAAGGGAAATCGCGAGTCGTAGTCATGATACTGTCCAGCAAATTAAACGATTATGCTATGCAATTTGCTGATGAACTCAAAAGTGACAACGCGCGAATAATGGTTCTTGGCGTGGGGCCGAAAGTGGACTTGAAACAAATGGAGGGCATTGCCACATCTTCTTTGTACGCTCTTAAAGTGCCAAAGTTTGAGTACCTTCCACATATGGCGCAAACTGTGAGAAATTTTATTGGTCAAGGTAGGATGAAGAGTAAACAGCCTTTCTTTTTCTATATTAAGCACCATCTTCATAGAATGTGAGGTTAAGAATGGCAAGAACATAAGAAGGTGTCACCCCCGACGAGGGTGGGGGAGGGTGTTTTGTCACATATGGTCTATAATTTTTATATTCTTGGTTTTCACGCAGGTCCAAGAGAAACAAAATACAATAAACTTAGCGAACATGTTGGTGTCCCAAGCAAAAGAAATAATCAAAATTCTTTTGTTAAGAGTACACCAGCATGGCCGCCATAACGTCTGGTGAAAACCAGCAAGAGGTATGAGCCGCGGTGATGGGTATAGTTTTCAATAGACTGTGCTGCAGAAAGACCGTGTACAAAAGTGCCGTGTTGCTCAATTTTCATAGAATGTTAGGTTAAGAATGGCCACAACGTAAGAAGGTGTTACCCCGACGGGGGTGAGGGAGGTAGTTCTGTCATATGTACAGTGTTACTCAGAAGCTGTGAAAACCTGCAAGCCACAAAATTGATAAACAAAAATAGTAAATGAATGACCGATGCACTACGTAAAAATTAACTTGTCAGTGACCCAATACAACTAGAAGCTCGAAAAATGCCAGCAACTGCGATCACACACCGGAGTTTCGTACTTCATTTTTGGGATTCGCCAGTACGGTTTAGCGAGCAGGGAATAAACCGTCAGCACGAATTACCAGTTTTTTATTCAAGTTCAAAGCTGTAACTTAATTCCGACCCAAACACATCATATCCCTTCACTGACAAGTTAAACTATGGATATTGACAAAAAATATTCTGTATAAATATACATTGTCTTACCTCATTTTAAAAGAATTGGCATTTCGTATTTGAGAAGACCTTTGGTCTCAATTATATAAAATATAGACTGTATTGCAGAAAGATCATGCTTATGCAGTTTACTCCGGTATAGATTATATAAATCAGAGCGTCTGAGTTTAACATAGGGTTTCATTGACACCGACCAGTTTGTTGAAGACTTTATCTAGACTAAGGAAACCAGGTTAGTGCCACTAAAATATAGAAACGATGGTGTTATAAGGTCAGTGTTTCAGATAGACTGTACTCAAGACCTCAGCAATTTCTGGAAAACAGTTACTTTAGGATGGGGAAGGGGGGGGGGGGATTATAAGAGCTTACTTTAATATAGGGATGGGGAAGGGGGGGATTATAGGAGCTTACTTTAATATAGGGTATTAAAATTATATTCAATTGAACTAGCTCTGCGTGCGCACAATGGTTATTTGTGCATGCACTGGTATCCAGTTCGCACTTGTCTGCCCCACTGAGTTTGAATTTTT
>JAOBBB020236373.1:0-11366 GCA_025331005.2 Zoanthus gigantus | reverse complement strand
TATGGTTTTGTTTCCTTTAGGACACAGTTCGGAGTCCTTCCAATGAATCTGATGACCACTGACAAATTACATTTTGGGCCAAATGCATGACACAGCTCCTTTTTCAACACGTGGGTTTTCATACAGAATCTGAGGTTTTATTTCCTGTTATGCTTTCCGATGCCTTTGCATTGTCAAGCAGACTCATTTCTACCCTGAAAAACTCCCATAACTTCTTCACTCTTGCCGGCCATTGCATCCAGATGAATTATGACATTCTCAGCACTTTTGCAAATATCAATAAATTTCTTAAGATCCAGGGATCACTCTTGCAACAGGCATTTTCTTGCACCATCATCTTGTATGCCCAGCTCAATGCAGTCATGCAACAATGAATCACTTAAACATTTACAGAAGTTGCAGGTTTTATTCATGTTTTTTAGTTTTTTTAGGTGAGTGTCGAGATTTTTGCCCCTTGCATGTTGTCTTTTATTGAATTTGAATCGTTCATAGGTCTCGTTAATGCTCCCAGTAAAGTATTGATCAAATTTAGACTTAAGTGTGCTCACCTTGTCGTGATTTTCACTCGGCGTGAAGTCAAATGCATTATAGATTTCCAAGGCTCTCTCACCAATTGTACTTAAAAAAGGTTGTCTGGTACTGTTCCTCTTGACTGCTGAGTCTGATTACCACAGAATAATTTTGCCACAATTGTTTCCAAATTTTCCATGACTTTGTGGTACACTCCGAAAGATTAATCATTTTGGGCAGCTAGTTCAATTAAGCTGAACAGGCTTTAGCAGCTTCAGACAAACGGGTCACCTCCGTAGAACTCATATTGCATAAAATTAGTCAGTCTCTATCAAAACACAACTCAGATGTCCGGGATTATATGTTTCACTGCTGCCACCATGTAAAGATAGCAGTATTTATCAAACAAATACATGAATAAACAAAACATATATTTCACCGCTAGTGCCATACATCCAGGAAGCCTCAAAGATATGATGTATAGAGCTATGTGGTGTAGCACATATTGTTACAGTTTAAAATTAATTCAAGTGCCCCACACAAATGAAATCTCACTGGGTGCAAAACTAACACTTTCAACATTTATGAAAACTCAGCCTTCAGAGATTTGTGACCATTTAACAACTGAGCTTAGGAGACCTTCAAGTTGTTATTGCTTAAATCCTTGAACATTGTTGTGGGAGGCTAATAAACCATTCGAAATGAAAAAGATGGTCTCTTATCTAACCTTACGTTTATTTTAGGGAAGAAATGGTAAACCAGGATTTTCTGGAGCACCTGGAATTCCAGTAAGTGGAAAGACAATTTGCAAAGCGAGTTGTCATAGTTTCAGAATTTTTTTTTAATTTCACCATTGATTTTTGTTCATTTAGCAATTTGAATGATGTTCTTTAAATATAACTTTTTTCTTCCAGCATTTTGAAATTAGTTTAGATCTTTTGTTTAGAAGTGTAGACTTGGTAGCTATTATTTTTTGTACCATGCAGTTTTTCAGTGGAAAGAGGTAGCATTTCTTTGTAATGTTGTTGTATGCATTTGCTGTGCAGGGAATAGACCACCTAATGTCGTAGTCTGTGTTGTTATACTTTTTTACTTGGAGATTTCAGTGTGGTTAGCATTTTTTTGGAAGAGGAGCTTGTGTTGAGTGAAACATAGTTTGAATGTGGCGTTGGTCAGTCTTATGTAATTTCTCTGGCAGGGTCTTCATTGGTGGTAACTTTGGTATTGTATATTTTTTATAATTGAAGGATGCATTTGTTATTCAGAGGGCATGTCTGTTTATTTTAGAAATCGCATTTGACAATTAGAATCATATAGCAAGTGTTAAGAAGGATTGGCTGACGTTGGTTTAAACAAATTATTTACTAAATGGTGGATTAAACCAGATTGGTCTGTCATGTTCTGTTATTGTGGATGTTTGGTTTACATGGTCTGGATGTACAATATGTGTCAATGTAAAAAGTGTAAAGAGTAAGTATTTTAACACTGGGCTAGGAACGAAACATGTTTTCAAGTACATATTATCCTTTAAACATATCTTAGGTCATCCGAATAAAAATGATGATAGTATTAAGAAAATTAATAATGATAAGTACATCTTCTAGTATTAATGGACATTATGCACTTTTGATAATATTTTTTGACCCTATCAGGAATTTTCTAAATATTTGTATAGATTTGCTTGTTTTTTTTTCTTAAGGCTTTATAATAAATTAACTAGAGAAAGTAGCAGCTACAACAGACATTAATTTCAACCACTGAACCCACAAAACTGAGAAACACTTTATTTCCTCAGCTACAAGAATTATCTAGTTAAAGTTCCTGAAAATGTAAATTTTTTTTGAAGATATGATGCACAAGTATTTGTTGTGTAGCAAAACATGTAATATACATTTTTGAATAATGGAAAGTTATAAGAAATTATCTACATGACACAAAAACTAATTGAAATTGATCAAAGAAAAAACAAGTACAGTATTTTGCCGTGTATAAGTCGACCTTTTAACACCAAAAATACTGTTCGTTTGTCCACCCAAAATTTTGCATAAGCATTGTTTTTTTTTTCTCTTGAAACTTACAGTGATCCCAAGAGAAACTGGAAACAATACGTATGCAAAATTTTATGTGGAAAAACAGAGTATTATGGTATTTTTTAAAATGGCTAATTGGATATATAAAGTCGAAGATGAAGATGAAGACGTCTGACTTGCACGAGCCTTCAAGACATGTGGCATTTCCAATGCTATGGATGGCACAGAAGATTACATGCTGTGGGAAGATGATTTAACTACTAAGGATGAAAATGCTGAGAATGGAGAAGCGGAAGAACCTAATCCATACGATGACAAGTTGTCAGCTGAAGATTTTAACTGACGTTTTGGCGAGAGTGACAATGAAGACTTCGAAGGCTTCTAAAGAGCAACTACAAAATAAAAGGCTCCTTTAGGAGCTACCAATTATCGCAAAAGAAATGACCAATAATTACTTCGCTCACTGTATGATTTGTGCGTTATGTTTTTTTGTATTTATTTCTCAATTTTTTTTACAAACTTAGTATTTTTGGTGTTTTTATCTTGCAAAATATTGAGGTCGACTTATCCCGGAAACTATCAAACTTGCACTTTTTTGGCTGCAAAATGTAGGGTCGACTTATACATGGTATGGACTTATATACGGCAAAATACGGTAACTGCTTCAGTTTGTTTGAAGTCTTGATCATTTGATTATTATGTACTGAATCAAATAAAATTAATTCAGGTTTATCCATATATTATATATTTACCATACAGATTTAATTAAGCTATCAATATATCATAATTTATAGTTTTATATGGAAAATGGGAGAGTTATCTAGAATGAAAACATAACTTTGAAACAACGTATACTAAATCAGGCAAAACAGGATGCTTAGAATGTTTTTATAATGAACTGCGGGTTAGTGAAATAATTATTAACTTCGAAAGACAATAGAAAAATAGTACAGTAAGCTAATAGCTAGGGTTAACGATTTTAATAATTTTCTTGTTTAGGGAATGCCTGGCATTGATGGACCTCGGGGTGAGCCTGGTCAACCTGGATGTAATGGAACAAAGGTAAATTATAAAACAACATCAATTAACTCTTAAATCGCAGTACATAACATGCAGGGTTCAGATTTAGGTAGTCTGCTAGTCTGTACAGTGTCCAGTATTATTATTAAAACTATAAATTATGATATATTGTCTGTACAGTGTTCAGTATTACTACCCCCAGCTATGGGCAAAATAGCTCTACTACCTTGTCGGCATCTCGGGAGAGGAAAAGGCTAAGGGAGTAAACCCCAACAGTAAATCAGGAGTGGAGCCCCTAAGGCGGTCAAATGGCACACAGTGTCACCTTCCGGCAGCTCCTGCATCCTGGTCCGTCCCCAGCCGTCTTGACTTTGTCTTGCCACTGGACCTGACAAGAGAGTGAGGCTGATCCTGCGCAAGTCTCCTTCACTGTAATGCAAGTCACGTGCAAGTCATGACATCACCATCTTGTCAACCCTTAAGTCCTTTGGCGATGGGGAAGTGGCGAAGTAGTAGGTGTGGATACACTGGGAGCTATAGTCGTGACCCTACACACAGGCGGCTCAGGACAAGTAGTCGCTCTTCATTGGACCAAGGCAGCAGTGGAGTTCGGCAGACTCCTGAGTGATCGAGCAGCCCTCTTTAGGATCGCTCTGCTCGCCTCCACAGCATGAGGACAGGGCTAGAAAAGGTGCCCTAAAAATAGCCTGCCTTACTACACCCTGGTCAGCATACCACGACTGACGGGGACCCCCCTCAGTGGTCGAAACTCAAGAAAGAAGAAGACAAAGGTGGTCTCTTTGGCATCATGGAGCGTCAGAACACTGCTGGACAATCCCAAAGAGAGACGTACTGCACTTGTGGCTAGGGAACTTTCTCGCTACAGGATAGACATTGCTGCTTTCAGTGTGGGATTTGCCATCAAAACATCACACGTCCAGAAGCTTGCAAGCATTCCTGAGGGCCTAAACGACTGTCTGATGAAGATGCAGCTACCACTGGGACACAAGAAGAGTCTCACCCTTATAAGTGCCTATGCTCCAACAATGACCAACCCTGAGGAGAACAAGGACAAGTTCTACGAAGAGCTTGACTCCCACATCTCATCTGTCCCGCAGTCCGATAAACTCATCTTACTCGGCGATTTTAATGCACGTATTGGCACCGACCACCAAGCCTGGCACAGAGTCATTGGAAAACATGGAGTGGGCAAATGCAACAGCAACGGACTCCTCCTGCTCAGACTGCGCGCCATGCATGACCTGTCAATCACCAACACCATGTTTCGCCTACCAACCTGTAACAAGACTTCGTGGATGCACCCCCGCTCCCGGCATTGGCATCTAATAGACTACGTCATCACTAGGGCCAGGGACAGGCAGGACGTGCGATTGACCAAGGCAATGTTCGGTGCAGACTGCTGGACAGATCACCGGCTGATTGTTTCCAGACTAAATCTCGTCATTCAGCCCAAGAGAAGACCACAGGGGCAGAAAATTGTCAAGAAACTCAATGCAACCAAGCTGAAATGCCCCCAGACTGTTCAAGAACTCCAACTTAAGTTGAACAGCAAACTCAGAGACCTTTAGCCTCAACAAGACTGCGTGGAAGAGCAGTGGACCTCCTTCAGAGATCCAGTGCACTCGGCTGCACTAGAGGTCCTCGGTCCTGCAACCAGACACCACCATGACTGGTTTGAGGAGAGCGACAGTGACATCCAAGCCCTACTTGAAGAAAAACACCGCCTTCTCCGAGCCCACCATAATGACCCTTCATGCAAATCAAAGAAAGCTGCCTTCATTAACAAATGCAACGAAGTGCAGAAGAAGCTCTGTGCAATGCAGGATTCCTGGCTGAGCGCAAAAGCTGATGAAATCCAAGGCTATGCTGACTCACATGACACAAAGGGGCTCTATGATTTACTTAAAGCGGTCTACGGGCCACAGTCCTCTGGATTCTCCCCCCTACTCAGCGCAGATGGTACAACCCTGCTAACAGACAAGAAGGAGATTCTTGAGAGATGGGCCGAACACTTCGACAGCGTGCCATCGCAAGCCTCCCACAACTGGCGACAAACCATGAGCTCAACACTCCCCCCTCGTACGAAGAAGTCAGCAAAGCCATTAAACAGATGACTAGTGGAAAAGCTCCTGGTTCTGATGCCATCCCGGCAGACGTCTACAAGACAGGCGGTGAGGCCATTCTGAAACAGTTGACGAGCCTGTTTGAGACCATTTGGAATCAACAGGAGCTTCCTCAAGAGTTCAGGGATGCCACAATTGCCCACATCTATGTACAAGCGGAAAGGTAATCGCCAATCCTGCGACAACCACCGAGGCATATCCCTCCTCTCCATAGCAGGCGAAATCCCGGCTCGAGCAAGGACTTCTCCCTGAGAGCCAGTGTGGCTACCGTGCAGGTCGAGGAACCACAGACATGATATTCGCTGCCTGCCAACTTCAGGAGAAATGCATGGAACAGCATCGCGACCTCTACAGGACCTTTGTTGACCTGACTAAGGCCTTCGACACTGTCAACCGGGATGGACTCTGGAAAATAATGGAAAAGTTTTGGCTGCCTTAGTACGTTCATCGCTATCGTGCGCCAATTCCACGATGGCATGATGGCCCAGGTGTTGGACGATGGTGAGTTCTCCAAAGCCTTCTCAGTCACCAACGGAGTAAAACAGGGTTTTGTCTTGGCCCTGACACTGTTCAGCTTAGTGTTCTCTGCAATGCTGTCTGACGCCTTCAGAAATCACGAACCTGGCATCAACATCCGGTAACAGATGGACAGAAAGCTGTTCAACCCCAGGCACCTGCTTGCTGTCAAAAAAGTGAAAGAAACGGTTCTCAGAGACCTTCTTTTCGCTGACGACTGCGCTCTCAATGCCGGTGACGAGGAAGAGATGCAAGCAGAAATGGACAGCTTCTCAGCAACCTGTGATAGCGTTGGTCTCACCATAAGCACAAAGAAAACCAAAGTGATACACCAGCCAGCTCCAGACAACCATTACCGTGAGCCTCACATCTCAGTGAACGGACAGACTCTCCAGGCAGTAGACACCCTCACCTACCTAGGCAGCACCCTCTCCCGCAATGCCAACCTCGATGTCGAAACCTCCCACAAAATCGCCAAGGCAAGCAGTGCCTTTGGGAGACTGCAGAAGAACGTCTGGGAGAGGAGAGGTATCAAGCTTGAGAAAAAGCTTAAAGTCTACCATGCAGTTATACTTACCACCCTACTCTACGGCTGCAAAACCTGGACACCATACAGACGCCATGAAAAACAGCTCAACCAGTTCCATCTCAGATGCCTTCGAAACCTCCTCCACATCCACTGGCAGGACAAAGTTCCCAACACAAAGATCCTGAAGCAGGCAAACCTCCCCAGCATCATCACCATCATGCACAAGGCCCAGCTGAGATGGGCAGGCCACGTCTCCCGAATGCCAGACAACCGCATACCGAAGAAGCTCTTCAACGGGGAACTTTGTGAAGGCAAACGCAAAGTCAGAGGGCAGAGAAAAAGCTTCAAAGACAGCCTGAAGGTCTCCCTAAAAGACTTCTCCATCAACACAGTGTCCTGGGAGTCAGTTGCTTCAAACAGACCCTCCTGGCGCCATCTTATCACAGAAGGAGCTCACACAGCAGAGGAGCACAGGTCCCTCCATGCAGAGCAGAAACGTGCAGCACACAAGGCAAGAGCCACCAGCACCGACAGCTTAACAAACACCCACTTCTGCCCAACCTATGGAAGGGGATTCCGCACCTGGATCAGACTCACCAGTCACCTCCGGGTACACCGCAGCAGCCAAATAACAGACTAGATGTCATGGTCATCTTTGACTATGAAGGACGAACATCAACGTCAAGCCACTATATTGGGCACTATGACCACGTTGGTAGTGGGCTTTACCCCTTCAAACTACCATAAAAATAGCAGCTGTCCATGATTGCTAGCAATCAGGCTCACTATTTTTTATGGTAGTTTTAAGGGGTAAGGCCCACTACCAGCGTGGCCATAGTGCCCAATATAGTGGCTTCAAGTTATCTGCTAGCACGTTTGTGCTATCTATACTTTGCATTTTTATCCCATTATTTAGTAAATACTAAAACACCTATCCTCCTCAGGGTCAGTGCCTAGTGCTCAATATACCTTGACAATTCGCATCTCAGTAAATATCCGCCAGAATTCACCTCCCCTTTGGGGGATAGTTATTAAATATAGATAAGGATATATGAAAGAGAAGTACAAGGTGAATAGAAAAGGCTGAGTAAGGAAGAATCTTGCCTTTGATATGATTGTGAGAGATAGAGAGAAGCACAGTCAAATGCCCAACACTTAAATTGACAGTTATCAGGAATATTACAACCAGCTGGCAGTCAGCAGATTTAAATACGTTAACGTTATGGAGCTTAGGGGAATTAGTTTAAGTCGTCTCAGACAAATAAAGATAATCCAACTTTTTTTCCTTTCACAGGTTGACTGTACTGCAGATAGATTAGCCTTAAAAAACATTTATGTTTCTAGTGGGTCACAAAGCACTACGTTTGTTCGAAGCAAAAAGAACTCTGTTGTATCAAGAGGTAAGGTGATTTTTCTTAACTATAATTTAAAAAAACTTTATAAGTAAACAGATCATTGTGATTACTTTCACTAATGGCGAGGCAGCGTGGCTCAGTGGTCAGGGTGCTGGATTTGCATGCAGATGTTTCAGATTCAAATCTCACTCTGACCACTGTCTGGATTTGTCTTGGGTGATCTCTGAGTCATGTTCACCACACTTTGTAAATAGCCTACCATCAGTTGGGATTTTCAGTCGTACCGTGTCTATCAGACTCAGAGAAACTAGTTTCACAGCTACAGTACTTCAAAATCTGAGTATAAATGAAGTTAGTATTTACCAAAGCAACCAATATCCATTTTCAAGAGTTTTGATTGGCTCACGTAACTCGCGATATCCAAGACTATTAGTTGATTTTTAGGTGGAATGCAAAGTGACAGGAGGCGTACGTGCAGCAGCAGAGAGTCGTTATCTGAACATGAATAGAGATGTCCCTCAAGGGACCGTTTAGGATCTGATTTTATTCTCGCTTATGGCAAATGACATCACATCCTTGAGTCCAGCGAACGTGCTGATCAAGTACGCTGATGACGTTACCTTTCACATACCTGTGAATTCTATAGATTACTCGGAAGATCTAGTAAACCTAGAAGTTGCTAACATTAAGCATTGGGCTCAGAAGAATAAGATGAAGTTACTGTAAACATCATTAAAACCTTTGAGATGGTGGTGAAAGGAAGAACAAAGAAGCCGCTACCATTGACCATAGAAGGGATAGGGAGAAAGAGTGAGTTGAAACTACTTGAAGTGACATTTAATGAAGACCCGTGTAATTGGGATGCTCATTTTTGAACACATGCTTCAGAAAAGAGGTTCTAGATGGTACATTTTGAGAATCTGTAAATATTATGGTTACTCTTAACAAGAACTTACGATCTTATTTGAAAGCTTAATCATGTCACTTTTCAAGTATGCTACATTGAAGTCTGGGTATGTGCTTATAACAACAAATATCTTCTTCAGATCGATATTAGATTCATGGATATACCAACAAGATTATGCATATAACAGACTTAATTAGAATCAGAGATAGACAATTCTGGAAGAAATTATTGGTTGATAAAAACCATTCACTAAAGGACCTACTCCCCCCGCAGAGGAAACGTATGGTTAGGAAGCGAGGACACAGCTACATCTTACCTAGCGTAAAAACTGAACATTTTAAGCGATGCATCATCAATAGATACCTTCTCAATTTTATCACATGGTTGCTGACACGTGTATTGATGTTTTTATTCTTGTCTCAAGATTGTAAACTCACACGTTTGTCTGTGGATATTTTAGTGAAACCGTTAGGATTTTTGTACTAAACGTTAGAAACATTTGAGAAGCAGTTCACAGCTTTACAAAATGCCGTTTGAATTTTAGTGTGAAAGGATTAAGTTGTGTTAAGAAGGCCGTTTGACTTAAATTTTATTTTTACCAATTTTTGCTGCTTGTTACTGCTTTTCTTGCCAAAGAAATGAAGCTGGTAGATTCTCCCAAGATTGCATTAGGCCCTTTAGACACATTCTAAGAGAAAACCATGCAGGCTTTCGAAAGGGGAGATAAAGTTCGGAAATGTCATTGTTTTTGACATATGATATGTAGATGAGGCATTGGAACATCAGAGATGCATCTTCATCAGTTTTGTAGACTTTTCCAAGGCCTTTGATTCATTACTGAGGGAGGCCCTCTGGAAAATACTTGGAAATTATAGTTTCTCAGAAGCTGATCAAGAAAATAAAGATACTATATGAAAGATTTGATTGCTGTAACTGGGATGAAGCAGGAGTGTTTGAGACGGTGAAAAGACAGTGAGATGGATATGATACAGGAGTGGAGTGGGTGGAAGGAGTGCTTGACGATATTGATTATGTAGATGACATAGCTTTAGCTACGAATGAGTTTAATGATTTGCAAGAAAAATTAAAGAGAATGGAAAGAAGTGGTAATTGAGACGTTTGGAATAATTAGAAATCACTGCTGACAAAACAAGGATCAATGCTGTGTATGACAGCTAGATAGTAGAATTGAAAGAAGTGCTAATTGAGAAGTTTGGAGTATTTAGCAGTCAATGACAAATGTGTCCCCAAATTAGTGTTTCTCCTTGTTAGAATTGATTGATTGATTAGTAAAAAGAGTTAAAACAAATGGAAGCATCTTAGCAAACTTTGAAAAAATTTGAACAGTAAATTTGGATTAAAGTAAATGTAAAAGAATTTGACCAGTTTTCTTTTTCACTGCCTCAAAATCAAAACAAATGTTTCTCTGTGCCTCAAACATGAAACTGAAATATGAAATTTTAAAATCCATTTGACAGATGAGTATGTTCGGTATGGATGTGGATTGGTTTCAGATTATATTAGTACAGACTGGAGTGCCAGGTTAAAAGCTGAACTTGGGTAAATATAATTTTGAATGATTAATAGATTTTAGATCATGCAGTATATTTGGTATCATAGTAGAAGAGCAGTTTCGTCTTTTAGTTATACACTGATAGCACATGCGTAATTTTACTTCATACTTGAATCCACTAAAGTGGATTCTAAAGCCACTTTGGTAAATCTCAACGCTATTAGTCTCGTCATCACAACTCGCACTATATAACAAACAGGCTTTGGTTTTTCAGAAGATAATAGAGTAAGTATAAACAAAACATTTGTAAATGTGGAAAAACGGTCACAGAAGTGCAAAAGGTAGCACAATGCATTAATTGTCAGAGTCCGTTGGTGACTTTTAAGGCATTTATGCAACAATGAAAACAAGCCAAATCTAAGAACAAAATATTTTAGATGTAGGGGTCCTAAATGTTTGGGGGGTTGAGATATAGCTAAATGTTTAGTAAGCTGGTGGTCTTAATTAGCAGGGGGCTGGAAAAACTAAAAAATTAAGTTTTTCTAGCAAATCTAACCTCTAGACATACGGATATAGTAAAAATACCTCATTTATTACAGGATAATCATCTAAACTCAAAAACAAAAAATATAACGATAGCAAAATTCAAGAAAACGCTAGGGTCATCTTTTGGGAAACTCATCAGCAATTTATAAACAAAGAAATGGAATATGAACACTTTCTCAAATCAGCCTACTGGATTTTGGTAAAAGTGAGTGACACAACCAGGGTTTCAGTTAATTTTTTGGGGGTACGGCTAAAAAATTTAAGAGGCGGCTAAAAAAGTTGTTATTATAGAAAGC
>JAOBBB020236285.1:0-11367 GCA_025331005.2 Zoanthus gigantus | reverse complement strand
AGAAGCTGCTAAAATAAACTTATCAATTAGCATAAAATCAAAATTAAGTATTCTTCAGTAAATACTTAGTGGCATGTTGGCATGCACTGGCGAGTTCATTGCGTCTATTCAAAGTGCACAATTGGGGCCTACAAATGATAAAAAATTTCTCTGTTAAACAGAGGTTGCACCGTTACATGCGGGCCCGAGCAATGATCTTCCAACTCAGGATAAACTCCGCGCCTTTGTCCTTGAGCTCCCATACGTGCTTGCTTAATTCTGTAGCGTTTCTTTTTGCTGAGTTCCTGAAAGAAGCCATGTGGTTCCGATATCTTGATTTAAATTGGTCGCCAGTAAGATCAATGTATGTTTCTTCACGCCCTTCGCTTTTGACTGTAGCTTGATAGACGACACTATCGGTGAGGCACTCTCCACTGAGGGGGCAAGACGACGGTGTTCAGCAGTTGCACGTTTTAGTAGGTTTTGCTTGAGGTTGCTGGAGGACAGATCTGTTGTGGGCGGATATTTTGTTGCCGAGATTTGGCATACACGAATAGCTGATCTTTAGCGTGTTTTTGTTGAAAATTTTCTTTAGCGGGTGGTCGCGCTTGAAGGATTGCTTAACAATATTCAAAAACTTTCTCCCCACGTCGGTTGCCACGCTTTTGCTGTAAGGGGGGTTAAACCAGGTGATGTTGCGGCTCCGATTCTTCGGTTTTGATCGCTGCTTGTTTTCCGGTGGCTTGTATTGGAGCTGGTGGTTGTATCCGCTTTTGTCCAACGCCTGTTGGTAGGCCGGCGTGGCTCGGTCAAAAGCTTCCTTTGAAGAAGAAATTTCATTTAGCCTTCGGTTGATTGCCAGGGGTATATTTTTGATTATGCTCGATGGGTGGTTGCTGTCGCTGTGGACATACAAAGGGATATTGCCTGGCTTCATGTATGGCTCGTAGGTGTTTTTCTCAAGATCGAGGGTGACGTCAAGGAAGTTTACGACTTTTTTATTTGCCTCTATGGTGATTTTCAGGCCGTTTTCACTAAAAACGCTGCAGATCTGCTTCTTTATTAGCTCCGTTTTACGAGCCGATTCACGGAACACACCCAGGCCGTCGTCGCGATATAGACCTACTTTGCTTCTGATGGCTTTAGGTAGCTGACATAATAAGTACGACCCCACTAGCTCACAGGTCTCCGCACCATCGAACGACCCCATCGTCAGGTCGAACGAGATAGGAGAGCTCTTTTTCGTCCAGGCCGTGCCGTTGTTGAATAAGAGCGACTGCTTTGCGTGTAGAATTATCTCCCTGTCTGCAGAGGATATTTCGGTATATGTACTGGCGAATTTCAACGTGTCATTGAGCAGCTCGTGCAAGATCGAAGGATAGAAATTAACTATGTCGAATGCGATAAAACTGCATTGTCTTTTGCTTTTTATGGCACGAAACCAGTCGAGTGTAGCCTTTGAGCTTTTCCATTGAAGGACGCCGGTTTTGGTAGTAACTTCTTTGTTGATTCGATCGAGTATCTGCTTGCTGACCTTCCCGATTTCTGATTTCGAAGGATTAATCAATCTGCAGGTTGGGTTGTTCAAAAAGTTGTCCTTGTGGTTTTTCAAGGAGATAAAGGCCTGTCTGGGGGCTAGTGCCTCAACTCTGTCGTCAATTTTCAGGCTTTGTTCAATGGATTTTGCTTGGCCGTTGATGTTTGTTTCCGAAGTCGCGTGGGCTTTCTTGTATTCTTTTTCGATGTTTTTCTTCATCAGCGCTTCGTAGTGGTTGGCTGGCATTCTGTACAAATTAGTGGTCTTGTCCGCGGCGACGAAAACGCTGCTGTCATTGCGGATGGTTTCTGAATAGGCTGAGAGCTTCTTTTGGAATTCCGAGGGTCTTGATATTTTAAACTCGACTTTCTGTATCAACTCTGTAATCTTGGTCTCGAACTCATTTACATCTGGTACCAGTGGCGGTGTTCTTTTGGAGTTAAACCCATAGTTGTCCTTTCCCCGTTCTGATGTGGATGGGTTGAGGAAAAAGAATGCACGCCAACGCATTCTATAGATAGGTTTTGATGTCATTTCGATTAGCCGCTTCAAATATACTCTGTTAGATGGTATCGGTATGTTCTTAATCGAGCAATCGAAGTATATATATATTAAGTGTACAGCAGAACACATCACGAGGATATAGAATTATTCAACTGACCCTATATCTAAATGTCTAAATGATAAAAATAATTTATTGCATCATTTATAGACAAAATCATACAATATATTCAACCAAACACCATTTAATCTAAAACTCTTGAAAAAAATTAACGCCATAATTTTGTCGCTCCTTTTTTAGGAGTCAGAGTTCTATTTAGTCACAGATTACAAGTTTGTTACTTGTTTGGATGTGTTTCGGTGATCAAAGCTTCGCTTGCTTTAGTATAGAACAAGAAATTCTAAGAAGGTTGCTCGAACACGTCCTGACTATTTGTAAACACTGTTATTACATTGTTTTAATTATTATTGTTATAACTATCGTCGTTATCATTTTTTTTTATTCTTACTCGTTCTACTTTTACATGGTGGAAAGATTTTACTTTCGTTCCGGAGTCATGTAAGCAGTGTGCGTTCAAACGCAGAGCCATAAGAGGAAAAGGAAGAATTGAGAGTGAGTTTATCGAAACTCGATCTGGTATCATGTAAACACACCTAGCTTAATAGAATTCCTAATATGCATTTTGTTATGTTTGGTGTAAATTGTTATGATATTATATAACTGCAACTATATATACAGACAAAACAAAACAAAATACTTTATTTAACGTCAATTGCGAGGAAGTGGTTGCCCATTCTTCCTAGCCAGAGGCTAATGTCTGATCGCTCAACGGCTCAGATCTTGGCGTGAAAGTCGAATTTGCAAAGGAGAAAAACCGGAGTACCCGGAAAAGATTGAGACCGACAAATCTCAGCCCACATGCGGAACCTGGGAATCGATCCCGGGTCGCAGAGGTGGAAGGCGCGATTGATGACCACTACGCCAACCTGACTCCCCTAAAACTCAAGCTTACTCGCCCAAAAAGACAAAAATCCAAAAACTGATGCGCTCAAAATGATTCGTATTTCTTACCTGCATTGCGTTATCTCGTTCCTGTAGTTTCTTGTAATCACTCTCTATAGTGTTATAGATTTGTTCAGACGAGAGAGAAGTTTCTGCCTGTTTTTGTGTCTGTATGACCAACTCGTGAATCTTCTTTTGCATCTCCTCCAGTTCCCTGACCAGAGTCTCCTTGTCGGTCTCCAAACCATGTTTCTCGTCCTGAAGGTCTGCCAGTCTTCGCTTCACTGTCTCGATTTCAATAACCTAAAGTGAAATCATTTGCACGAACTCACTTCTATTATCCTGGTAACTACATCAATTGAGGTCAGTAAAGCAATGAAATATCTTATCAGTTCCTTTCCTTCCCTTAATCTGATGCTTTTATTCTCACGCAGTAATCAATGCCTACCACAAATAAGGTATTTTAAAAGTATATGAAAGATAGAATTCTATGAATTATACAATGCTTTAATAATAATTTGGAGAACAATTGACCAAAATTATACAAATATACGTTGGCTTTCGATCTAACACTTTAATGTGAGGGTAGATGATAAAGCTGGCTAAACTAAATCCTTTACGAGCCAAGTGGCTCCTCTCTGAGATTAAATTATTATTATACTTGCTTATGTTATATTAAATTCACTTTAAACAAACCAAATAATCCGCAGCGTTCTTATAGCCTTGCGAAATACAAGTACTTCATTTGTTCTTAGGAACCGTTATAATTGAAAACTTACAAGTTTGCTGTTGTCTTGAGTAAGATTCTGGATGTCGTGTGCACGCTCCGAAAGTTGTTTCTGTAGGGAAAGATTCTTTTCTTGTATTTTTCTGCGTTCGTCCTGTAGAACTCCATTACTCTTCTCGACACTTTCAATTTTTACTTTCAGTGATGCATTGTCTACTTTAAGAGAATCTCTCTCCATTTTCATTGCTTCAAAATCCTCTCCAAAAATATCGAATCCTGGTGTTTCAGCTTCGACAACGGATTCCTTCTGTACAGAAATTGTTTCTTCAACCGACATCTGTTTTAGAAAAAGACATTGATGAATAATGTGGAAAAGACCACTTAGTACTTGTTCAACTTTATCATATTTAGTTGGTGCTGCACTATGGATTAAACGCGTGATGCTTTATAGCTTCTTTGGTAAATAAGCTAAAGTATTCGTGTATTAAACACCTGATGCTCTCCAGCTGCTATAAGATTTCACCATAATTCTGCCAGATTGAAAATTAGATTACAAAGAATCGAGAATTAGGGTAACTTAGATTTGGAATTACGCTCCACACAAAACTTTAAATCTTTCAAAAACGAATATGTAATATTGAGAAGTATGTTTAAATAAAAAAAAAGAATAGACTGAAGTCGTCAGAAAATGTTGAACAAAGGAACATTGACAAAATGATATACCTATGAGGGTCTTTTTAAAGAGAAATGCCCACCTTCATAACGCTAATTTGCTTTTCAAGACTAACAACTTCCAGTTTGAGTCTCTCATTTTCCTCTCTAAGAAGGCGGTTCATTCCCTCAACATCATTAATTTGTATACTAAGTTTCTGGAGCTCGAACTTGGCATCTCTTCGTTCTAAAAGAGCTATCTCCAAATCTTCTCGCACTTTCTCCAATTCTTTCTTCAGATCTGCATTATCGTTCTCAAAGTAGCCGTTTTCTTCCTCTAGTCTTTCGATAAGCGCTCTTTTCTCAGTCAGCTCACGGATCTGAGCTTCGTAATTCTTTTGTTGATCCAGAAGTTTCCTTTGAAGTTTAGCTATATCCTCTTTCAGGCTCTCGTTGCGCAGTTTAGTTTGGGTGAGAACGCCTTTAATTTGAGCTTGATTTTTAAGTTCAATCTAATAAAACAAACAAATAAATAAATGAAATCCGAGTGTTGTTAGGCAAATCTTATTCAGGGATTGTTCAACCTACATTTGGTCCGTAATATTGCATTATCAACATTGCTAATTTTTAAGCATATTATAAAATTTTATTCAAAACTTGTAAATACTGTTTCTATTCTGTAGGAATTTATTTTCTTTTTATTAAATAAAATGTATAAAGGCAGGAAGGACTTATCACAATAAGCATATTTTCTTATCTTTTTATTTTAAATGTGCTTAGTTCCAAGAAATTAATCTCCATTGTGGAAATCCTGAATTATTTTTAAATCACTTCAAACAAATTAGAAATAAAAAGTGTAACAAATTATTCACAGACCTTCCAACTCTCCTGGCTATGCCGGGAGACCTCCCAGGTTTGACTTCCTTCTCCCGGTCTCCTGGTTAGCAAACATATTCTCCCAGTTTTCAGAGTTCATTCCCGATAAACACTTTTATTGTCTTTTTTGGAATACTTGGTTATGTTATGGTTAGGTTATCTTTTTATGTTATGTCACGATGGTACGAAAGTTAAATATGAGATTTTAGTACTAACAATACAATATTATTAATTAATAATAATTAATTGTCATATTTAATCTCCGTGGAGCCGGTGAGTAATTAAAACTTTTGATAATATATGCTATTTCTGCAGGTATTCATTTGTTTTGGTTTCTCCCTGTTTTAGGATGAATCTCCATTTTAGGATGAATCCCCCTGTTTTAGGATGAATCCCCCTGTTTTAGGATAAATCTCCCTGTTTTAGGATGAATCTCCATTTTAGGATGAATCTCCCTGTTTTAGGATGAATCTCCATTTTAGGATGAATCTCATTGTTTTAGGATGAATCTCCATTTTAGGATGAATCCCCCTGTTTTAGGATGAATTTCCCTGTTTTTGGATGAATCTCCCTGTTTTAGGATGAATCTCCCTGTTTTAGGATGAATCTCCCTGTTTTAGGATGAATCTCCCTGTTTTAGGATGCATCTCCCTGTTTTTGGATGAATATCCTAGTTTTTGGATGAATCTCCCTGTTTTAGGATGAATCTTCCTGTTTAAGGATAAATCTCCCTGTATTTGGCAAGATTCAAATACTGATCTCTCCAGGTTTTAGAAAATTTGAGTTGGATAGTCTGGATTCAGTGATGTACTATTATTACCTGTATGTCGTCCTCGAGAGCCTCGATCTTATTTTGACGAGTCTGCAGTTGTCGCAGTAGCTCCGTTTTAGCATTGGTAGCACTCTGCTGCGCGGACTCGGCGTCAGCAAGTTTTTTGAGAGCATCTAGAAGATCCTTCTGATGTTTATCAACTTGCTCCTGACTGGACTGTAAAGCCGTCTCAAACTGTGATATTCTTTGCTGTGCTCTAGTGAGGTCTTCCTGAGCAATCTTCAATTTCTCCTCGTATGAGGTGTTGTACGCCTCTAGTCTGTACACCTTTAAGAATAGATATTATCAAAGTGTTAGCAAGATGACGAAAGCAATAATTATGCCAGTTTTAAAGTTACTAGTTAATACTAAAACATGATTGAATTCATCTTAAATTTTACTTTTAATTAGCCAGTCATAACGCAGAAAATGTTAAAACAGCCAATCACCGTTCAGTTAATCAGAAAACATTAATTCACATGTAGTACGCTGAAAGTGTTACAACAGCCATTCACAGTTTTTTACTTGCTGCAAAATATCTGCAGAAAAGCATGCTTATTATCAATTGGGAGTCTGAGTCGCGCAATCTTGTCTGAGGTTATGCTTTAACCCAAGTGACGCTATTAACTCGTTTGAAACGTTTTGAACATCAATTTGTTATATCACAGCCATTAGAGCGCAAAGGAATTAACAAAAAGCTGGCAGTATTCTGTTTTTAGTAACTCATATGCATAATATTTTTCAACATATCTTGATCATTCATGTTCAAGATATATTGCTCTATCTCCTAACAAAGATAAACGTATCAAATTGATGTTATTTTACCAACAATACAAGCGAAGGTCTTGAACGGAATAGCCTGTAGTCCATTAAATGAATTTTAACTGTTTTTAAGAACTTTTAGCCGAATCTAGAAAACGTGCACAGCAGTTCAAGATGCCTCAGACAAATGAAATAATCAATTTTTTTGGTACACCTGCATGGCGGATATGATGCCCATAGAAAGATGTATAGCATTGCGGGTCAAAAAACGTCGAATTGAGGACGGGGAAAATGAATGAAAATCGTTTGAAGCCTAGGGTAATTTCGTTCATTAAAATAGCAAAACAGAGACAATAAATTCGGTTAATACTTCACGACTTTGTCTTCATTTTTAGCTTTTTCGTTTTGGGAATGGGCGGGTGTGATTGGCACAGTTGGTAAGATAGTGGCCTTCCGACCACAGGGTCCCCAGTCGATCCCAAACTCTGCCAACAATTGATTATTTGTGCGACCTTCTTTTCCGCCTTAGCTAACTCAGGTTTCCATCCTTTTGGTGTAGTTAAATGAATACCAGTGTCTGCTGGGAGCTAACCAGCGATGGATTAGTGTCCCGTCCGGATAATATTAGATAAGCGCCGGCTCCATGGGCCACTAGGAAAGGATTTAGGTGTTTTAACTTTCGTTTTGAAAATGAATTTGAAATATTCTCTTCCTTTGGTCTAAAGTTTTACCAAACGATTGCTAATCCATTAAAGAAAAAAAATTATAGAAAATTGACTTGAAACTTAACTGGGCGATACGCGTTTATATTGTCCCCTGAGGCTACGTGATCATTGAACGAAGTTAAGTAAAATAAAACTGATACGTTTTAATGTAAGATACTTACTTTGTTCTTATAAGAGTGTAATTCGTGCTCCAGATCAACCACCTTCTTTCGCAGATTTTTATATTCCTCGTTATCCACTACATCACGACCATGAAGTGCATTAAGTGCTCCTTCCAGTTCCTCGATTCTACTACGTTTTAAAGCAACGTCGTGCTCCAAATTTTCTTTGTTTCTGCTACTGTCTCCTAGTTCATACTGCATTCTAGACAGCCTCCGATTAGCCTCCATATACTTTTTGTCGAGTTCCTCTTTCTCTTGAAGACTTCTCTGGTATACATCTTCCAAGTCTTTAACCCTCTTTAAAAGATTTGCATCCGAGGGCCTTCCTTTTGTACCACGTTCCTTTTCAAAGTTTGTTTGAATCTCTGTATAACGTCTCTGGATTAAAACGAACTCGCTTTGAATGCGGTTCTTTTCATTCGTTAAAGCATCCAATTTAGCTTTTAGTTCAACAACTTCACGTTTTAGATTATTATTGTCATTCTTGAGACGATCTTTCTCATCTTCAAGTGCTTGGTTTCTCGCTTCTAGATATGTTAAACGGCGATTGCTAGAAATAAGTTCATTTTGAAATTTATCAGCGTCCTTTTTTGTTTTGTTATAATTACTTTTGTACTCATTGACTGAATTCTTAGAAATCGCACTCTCTTGCCTTAAATTGTCTTTCTCCTGGTTCGCCATTTCTAACAAGTGTTCTAATTCAGACAATTTTGACTCGAGATCATGCACTTTCATTGAGAGGGTAGCACACCCATTTTGAGCTTCTTCATAATGTTCACGTAACTCAGCTATTTTGCGCTTTAAGTTCGAAATATCATTTTCTTGGTCTCGATTGGTTTCTTCATACCATTTGAGTTGAACATTAAGATCATCAATATTTTTGGTCAAGTCCTCATTTTTCATTTTCAAATCAACTATTTGTCTCTGCAAAACCGTGTTTGCTTTTTTCGCACTGTCGATTCTATATTCTAAATCTTCTACTTCTTCTCTTGCGTTGTTTCTCTCGGCACTAACTCGTTGTAAATCTTCTTCTAATGCCGAAATCTTTCTCTGACTTTTAATAAGTTCACGATTTAATAAATCAATCTCTTGCTCAGCAGCTTTTTGCTTAACTTCAGATTCGGATGCTAGTCGCCTCAATCTGAAAATTTCCTTTCCTAATTCATCATTTTTCCTTTGAGCATTATCGAGTACTTCTTTGGAAGAAGACATTTCCTCGCGTACAATGTACATCTCCCGCTGCAGCCTGTCTCTTTCTGCGCGCAACTCTTCTTCACCATCTGTAATTTCAGCATCTATCTGATCCTGTTTCGAGTACAAATCTTCCAGCTCTGGTTCCGCATTCAGCATCTGCACTTCATTAGCAGAAATGGAAGAAGAGATTTCGTCAATCTGAATTTTAAGACGGTCATTCTCAAGTGAAACGTCCTCAAGTTGTTGCGATAAACGCGTTATCTTTTCATTGGCATCACTAAGCTGTTTTTTAGTTCTTGTTAATTCCTCATCAGTTCTATCTCGTGACTCCTTCAATATATCATTGTCCGTTTCTGATTCTTTAAGTTCTTGCTGTAGCTCAACTACACGCTCTTCCGCAAGATCAGCCTTGGTATTGTACTTAGATATTTCAGACTCATACCACAAAGTTTTCTCGTTAAAATCTTTTTCTCTGTCTCGAAGGTTATTATTGGCTAATTCTAGTTCATCCACCCTCCCTCTTAAAATGTACATTTTATCTTGTAGCTTACGGGAAGCGTCCATGCTGTTTTGGTAAGTATTTTCGACCAGTGTAGTTTTCTCTACCATGGAACGATGTTTTTGTTCAACAGCGTCGCGATATTTCAAAGCTTGCTCGTAGTCAGCACGGACCTTACGAAGCGTTTTCTTTAAATCTTCTCGTTCTTGATCCCAATCTTTTTCAAGTTCTTTGTATTCGTCAAGTGCTTCGGTTTTATCTTTAATTTCTTTTTCTTTGTTTTCCAAGCGACCACGAAGCTCCGTGAGTGTTCTTTCTGTAACGTGTTTTTCTTGTCTAAAAGTAGCGATGTCGGATTTTAGTTGGTCTATTTGCTGTTTTAGCTTGTCGTTGTTTACATTAAGGGTAACAATTTGTTCTTCTAGTGAACTATTCTTTTCTATTATCGAATCATTTTCCTTCACAAGATGACTCTGGGACGATGTTAGCTGTTTTATTTCGTTTTTCAGATGACCAACGGTTTCGTTTAACTCGAGATTATCGTCCTGGTACTGCTTCAATTCATCCTTAATATTTTCTAAGTCATTTTTTGATGTTTCAAGATTTTCTTTGAGAGATTCTAACTTTTCTTCTAAGAAAGTTCTTGTTGTTTCTAACTGCTGAATCAATCTCTCCTTTTCATTGATTTTTTCTTGAGATTTTTCAAGTTTAAATTTTAGTTCACTAATTTGTCGCTGTAACATTAGAGTTCCATCTTTGTTTCCTGAAGACTTTCCCAAAGCCTCCACGAGTTGCCTTCTAAGAGAATCAATCTCCTTACTGCCGTACTCTACTTTAATCTCCAGTTCTGAGTTCTTTGCTTTAGCTTTTACCATTTCTTCCCTCAATTCTTTCTTTTCACGCTCAGCTCGATCTCTTGAAGTTTTTAGCTCGTTAAGTTTCCTCTGCAGTACTGCATTCTCGTGTTGTAGCTCGATGGCCCTTTTTTGTGATTTCTTAAAATCACCTTCTATTTTTACAATTTTGGTATTGTACAGTTCAATTTCACTCTTCAAGTCTGTTTCTCTCTCTTTACTGCTGCTATAGAGATTGCTGAGTCGCTGCACTTTGGTATCGTGTTCTTCTCGCTCAGTTTTGGTAGAATCGCGGTTGCGTTGAAGACTTGTCAAATTAATCTCGAGCTTCTTAATATTGATGTCTGCTTGTTTTAAATTGTCTTGTAGTTCTTTAATTCTTTCTTGATCTGCCAAACGAAGTGATTCTAATTCTTTTTTCAATGAATTCACATCTTCAACAAGTTTATTTTTGGTGTTTTTCAGTCTTTCCACCAATTTTTCTTTTTCCATCAGATCTTTCGTAACAGTGGTCACGATACGTTCTCGTTCCATAAACCGATTTTGTAAGTCCAACAGATTATCTTTAACTTTCCTGTACTCATTCTTAGAGTCTTTCAATTCATTCGCCAAATGATCTCTTTCTTTTGAAAGAGAAATTAGTTGGCTTTCCAAAGTATGTATTTTATGATCTTTGGAGCTTCTTTCGTGTTCAAGACTATTTAGTTTTTCCTTAAGATCTTTGAATTTATTGAAATTGTCATCAACAGTACCTTGGAGTACAGCAATCTTTTTCTCCAAGTTTATTTTATCAGTTTTTATACTTTCCAGTTCTGCAACAGTTCTTGAATATTGCCGTTTGTTGTTTTCTTGTTGGTTTTGCAGCTCTTTAACTTTGTTATTAAGATCCTGGATTGTCTACATTAAATAAATTGCATTAGTCAACCTTCATAAACAACTGGATTTCCATACCGCAGAGAAGAATAACTAGCTATTTTGTAGCCAAAAGAACTTAGTGGTAGCAGTAGTAATAGTAGTAGTAATAGTAGTAGTAATAGTAGTAGTAGTAGTAGTAGTAGTAGTAATAGTAGTAGTAATAGTAGTAGTA
>JAOBBB020236198.1:0-11368 GCA_025331005.2 Zoanthus gigantus | reverse complement strand
TGGCAATGAAGGCGATTTATATCACATCCAACTCCAGGAGTGGGAAACTAGGGACGTAAAACGAAGATGGTAATAATTAATTTAGTTAAATTATTGTCAGATTTGATGTTAGGTACCGCATAGTTTATGCTTTATCTAATGAAAAACGTATTCTATAGTTTGCCTCCTACATAATTCCCCATGTGGAACCTCCTTTGCGTTTATTACTTAGTTATAACTTGGGTTGAAAATAAATTTACTTTTGGGGGGTACCTTCGTAATCTGTCGCAGTTTTAAGTTAGTATACCAAGAAAACAACGACCTCTCCCCTCCCTCTAACAACGAGGTGGTTTTCCACAATATACGTTTTTGGATTTTGACGGATTATGAACGACAGTGAAGTAGCAGACATTTTTACAGCCATCACTGATAGGATGGTTTAATTTTTTAATTCAATATTAATAAAAGCTAAAGTTTAGTAACACCTCTTTAAATACATGAATAAGAAATTTCGGGTTGACAAAAAAATACAAATATTTCCACTGCTCCTGTTTAACTAACAATGCCTTCGTTATATGTCAAAAAGGAATTTCCACTATGTATCCTGAGTTTCATCACTGTTCTAATGATTTCAATGTCAACAATAACAAGCATATAAAAATATACCATTCTATATGATGTTATTGTGTGTTAACAAGGGCCGAACGAGCCAATAATGACTTAACGCATTATGTATTTGGGTAGAACCCATCATTCGGTCTATGTTACTAAAATAAATACTGAAATAGATTACTAAAAACTAGGGGGAGGGCTCTTACTACAAATCGAGAACCAAACACCATTTCAATAACAAAACGTGTATTCCCTCCCAAATAGGTTATACTATAAGCAGCTCTGTGCTTTGCATAATCAATTGTTTTCGTTTCAGGGCTTTGAGCTATTTTCTAGGTACTGAAATGGTGACATTCATTCCTCGTCCTCTCCTTCCGAGTCAGGCGATTCGTATGGATCCTCATCAAAAGCTCTCAGGTTGAACGATCCTTGAATCAACTCTTCTGCTTCCTGTTATAAATAATGGACAATTTAAAACAATCAAAACTGATCTGTATTAAAAAATAATTATAAAACTGAGATATACACACAATGATGGGCATTTAAACAACTTGCAATCAGCCAATTTAATTTAGAAACGATTGCAATATAAAAACAAGGTTTCCTTTAGTGAAACAGCGGACAGCAGTTCTTTTCAATAAAATGAAATATAGGCGCACAGGAGCCCCGGGTAGACTTTTACCCAGGATCCCATGAACGTTAAAAAAACGAAATAATTTCTAAAACACCGTCTTTTTGTAATTTCCATTACAATCCGTATGAAGGAGACACCGCTAAAAATTTAACTTGAGCAATTTTGTCATCTCAAAACTGCGTGAACTGTGAGAACCGGGTTCCCACTGTAGGGCGATCGATCGCTCAGAATCACTAAAACTAATTATTTACACCCGCCACAAACAGTAGCTGTACTGAGGTAATTAGTTTTAGTACACATATGCTACTTATTCTTGGACTACCACATCCCACATGCATTAGACTTTGAATGTGCATCAAAAAAATGGGATAGTGTCTGCATAAAGCAAATAATGAAATATAGAAACATAAATTGTGTAAAGCATGGACTGTTCATTTTAGACATTGAAACTACAACCATAAAAAACTATTCTGTACCGCATCTTTCAACTGCTGATAAGTTTCCTTCAACTTCTGTGTACTGATATCTGAATTTCTCCTCTTCCTCAAGTTATCGCCCTGTTGAGAGAAAAGATTGGTTTTTAAGTTTAGTGCTAAGGAAACTGGTATTGAATTAGTCAACTGAGGATTCACATAAAGTGATCATCAAGAACTTGACATTTCGACCTCTCGTAAGAGCAACTATTAAAACGTTGTCTCTCTACATCAAAAAGATCACAACATTTCAACCTTGAACTGTGGAAATAGCTTCTTGTCCAACGCAACGCTTCAGAGAGAACTAAGATTATCGCTGTTGGATCAGACAGCGGAGAGGAAATAGGGACATGATCTTTAAATCCTATTAAAATTAGGGTAAAAATTTTTAATATAGCCTTAGAAAATAATCCTGAAATAATGCGCACTCTGATTGGCTACAAATCTATTTTATATAACTGAACATAAATCACGGAATGACGTCAAATAACTCTTTTTTTCTCGTTTTTCAGAAGGATGGAAGTGAAGTTATTTTTTAAATGAAATAAAACAGTATCGTTTGTGGTACACTTTTCTCGTGGCCTCTTACGTTATAGCGTTTTGTATTATTGTCTAGAAACACCCGCGATGCTGTTTTATTCCCTTATTAGAAATCAAAGCCATTTTGTGAAGTCAATGTTTTGCCCAACCGCCATTCACCGGTATAGAACTTGGTTCAGTAACACGGGCGATATGAAGCTTTCGACAAACGAGTAGGATAAAAGAAAAACTGGACTTTTGGAACCAAATTGCAACTAAAGCTAATTACGGCAACATTTCAATGAGCTTCGACTATTAAAAGTTTGAACATTTTAAAAGTCGTCTATCTATTTTGGAAGTCTTATGCTCCAACCAGTCAAAAACGAAAAAGTCTATTATAATCTAAAGTAAAGAGCTTGATTTCAGGAAAGTATTAACCAACTCTTAAACTTACCGAAAACCATTCGTGTGTCAAGGCATCAGCAGCAGTGAGGCGTTTTCTGTTTAAAAAAACAAAAAGTTAATCAACACTTTTGAAACCTAATTGATTTACCAATTGAAACTCAACATACAACGGCATGCACGAACGCCTTCAACACATATGACGTCATGGTAATGCTCCTAACAAAGCTCAATCCATTTCATACAAGTGGAAATTGGAGAACTTTGCTTTACAGTTTTAATGAACGGAAGAAGTGATCCCTTGATAAAGAGCGCTAGGCTAAAAATGTTCAGCACACCTATGGAAATCCGATCTAGTAAGAGAACTTACGAGGCAGCCTTGACAAGCAGTTTGGAGATGAAATCCATTGCTTCAGTGGTCACGTGTGCAAATGCCTTAGCGTCGAAGGTCCATTTTGCGTCTGCAACAGCTTTCTCAACCTCATCCTCGTCCTCGCCAGTGAAAGGCAACAACCCGCTCAATCTTTGAAAAAATATAACAGTTAAACCTAGTTTGTATGTTAAAGCACCAATCATTGTATGTTTACCACGAGGAAATGTGGCGGGTGTGTGCGTGTGCTTGGGTGGGGAAGGAGGGGAAAGGGTATGTTTTTGGCAGAGGGAGAGACTAAAGAAACATGACTTCCATGCAGATGGTTGAAAATCTAATTATGTGGCCACGGTTGGTTGATTTAGATTTACAGTTCAAGTGGTTTGAGTTTCTAAACACATGTTTGATATGAAGAATATCAGACAATTATTTATCATTAAAACGAACTGCTTACTATTTAAAGCTATATCGTAATTTCAAAGAGAGTGTTTTACATTTTCTATCAGAAATTATTATTTCGCTCAGCAACTCACAAAAAAACTGATAGGTCATTTAAACGCTTATATTCCATTTTTAACAACGTCAACGTGAAGAGGAACAGAACCATCGTCGAGCTTTCAAAAAAATATTTAGGCAATTCAAACTTAGGAAAAGCACATCCTTTAATAAGGAAAAATAAAGATATTTAAAGTACAGTGGAAAAGAACTTTTATCTGTAGTTAACGTAAAGAGTTGGTCAAACCAACACCAATTTAGAACACTGTAAATCCTGCACTTTGATTGGCTACGCCAACACAGGTATATAAGAAATAGTGCCGACTATGATGGGAAAGAGGCTTCAAAAACAGAACTGTTTTAACTAAAATTCCTTGAATTAAGATTTCAGTTAATGCCATGAATACTCTCCAACTAGCTTTGTGATACTGAAAGATCTCACGGCCCAGTTCTCCAATTCAATAGTTCCTACTGCGTCATAGGCACCTGGGCTGGGTTGTTCAAAAGTTAGTAACTTTAATCCTGGGTTGAGCGATAAGTCAAGGAGCTATTTCTTCTTTAAGAAAAGGTTAACGATTCTTTTAGAATACTGTTTGGAGTTTCAAAGAATAAAACTTGTTTATCCCAAACTTATAGCTCAAATCTTTCCCTGTAAGGTTGGAAACAAGAACATGGATTAAAAAATAAACCTTGGGTTAGTGCTAATCGTCTTTTGAACAACTGGGCCCTGAAGCGCAAACAATTTATTCTCGAGAATTTTTGTAAGCGCGGAGCGAAATGTATTTCCATGAAAGAACAGAGTTTAACTTGTGGTTTAAACGTTATGTAAACTCATGCAGATATTTACCACCCAAAAAGAAGTTTCATATAACACACCTCAAACATTTGATAAACACATTGTAGCTAGAAAGGCGAGTAATTCTTACTCACAGCAAATATGTGATAACTCCAACACTCCACATATCAGCTCCCCAATAAACGTTTTCGTAGTTATACATTTCAGGAGCTGAGCGAGGACATTTGTGTAATTAGTACACTTACAACATAATAATAATTCAAACAATAATAATAATAATAATAATAATAATAATAATAATGTTGATGATGATGATGATGATGAAAACGATGATAATGATGACTATGATAGTGAAACCAAAGGATGATAATAAAGAAAGTAACAATGTTATTGCCGAAAAGGACGATAATAAACAAATGAAAAACAATTTAGACTTTAACAGGATTAACCCTTCAAGCCTCAAGCCTTTTAGCCAAACATATAGCCTTAAGGAAGGGGATGATGGGGGAAGGAATTAATTTATTTATTTATTTATTGACTGACTGTAAAATATTGGACCGCTGATCAGATCCTCTGCGTTTTTCCCAGTATAGGCCTGCAGAGTATTAAAGTAGAAGTAGAAGTAGAAGTATTTATTCATAGCCATTCAAAAATCAGTATTGCATTGACTAATACTAATCTTGGGCTGCCTGTGGTTTGATCTAAGTTGTTCTTAAAAGGGGAGAATGGGTACTAGTCACCGCCTAACCAAAATGGCGGCAAAAATGGAGGAGACAGAATCAAGTCAAATCAAGTCTCTCCGTAGAAAACGACTTCGAGAGTTAAGGCATCGAGCACAGAGCTTAGTTGAAGGGGCCACTGATCCCTGGGAGTTAGGGGAAGAATACGAAGCGCCAATTCCTGAGGACGATGAAGAAGAGTTTGTTGACGAAGAAACTGCTGAAGTTGCTGAAGAGGTGATAGAGTACACAAACATGGTACGAGAGCTGATCGCCGAGACTATTCTAGGTGTGTAAAAAACACATTAAAATTGTTTTAAATGTTGGTGATTGTAGTGATGCCATTAACTATGTATTCGATAAATCAAATCGATTACCATTAGGAAAAATCGAAAGACCATGCAGATATCAAGTGGCTTTGATACAGTATCTCTTTTCATTGCCATAAGTGGACCACTTATATCTCTTTACAGGAAAATAAAAAAAGCAATTTGTCGTTTTATTGTTCGCTCAGATGTTAATAGAATATTTTCGCCCTAAAGGTTTGATTGTTGGATCAGAGAAAGTGACAACGAACTGAAGTATTAAATAGTGACTTTTTGGCTTCAACATCAAATTACAAAGATGACCTTGACGTTTGCTTTGTTTTCCCATTACGTTTCACCAATAGTTGTCAACTTCAGTTTAAAGGGCCTAAATATGGCTGTGGTATATTTTCTTGCCTTTGTCATAATCATCAGAAACACTAGTGACTACACAGCATTATTGGCTTTAATATGAGAATTTTTAATCACTGATTAAAATGGTTGCCATACTTGATTTATTTTTTATTGTCTGTGTTGACCATTGGCTGAGTCCACAATGCACTTTCCAATGTGGTGTACTTGACTTTTTGATTGAGAAACAATTGATTATTAGAAGGTCTGGAAGTTTATTGCTCCAGGTTTTGTTACACCCATTATTGTTGGGGTTGCTCATTGTAAATGGCTTGCAACTCCTGTGGGCAACACATAACAGTCACAACTGATAAACTATTGGTGACTCAATTTGAAATTCACAAGAGTTATTATAATGATATTCTAAGGGCACTGTAAAATAGAAACATGCATTTATGGTATTAAGAAATTTGTTTACTACAGTACATGTAAATTTGTAATATCAATGACAACTTTTGGATTTTTGTTGTCTTATGCATTAGAACAATCCAGAATAATTATTCTGTGCATCCTGTGTTTATATATATTATTATTCATTTTTTGTTTATATTTATTTATTTTTGTTTATTTACTTATTTATATTTATTAAAATGCTATTAACACTTGTGCTTTTTTCTAGACCAACTATGTAAACAGTTATTTACTATATATATTTTTTAGAATTAAAAAATTAGTCTCATTTGATACATTTCCATGTAGTTAGGTTAGAGTTTTGTCCTGATGAGCTGATTATTGTAATTAGTATTCAAGAAATCATAGTGTCAAGTAGTTATATTTCACACTCTAGTAATTCAAGTCAGTAAACAATTTTTTGAGTTCAAAACATTTTTATTACTTATAGATTTATGTAGTTTTTAACCATGATGTAGATAAAGTCAAACATCTTTTTACTTTCCAGGGTACTTATGGTGGTCCCTCATACTTTCCTTACCACCAATGATCTGGTTCTATCCATTGAATGAGTTGGAAATATCAGGTTATGAGACATTTGTCCTTACTACTCTGTCACCAATTTTTGTTGGGTTTGGACCCATGTTGAAGTTTGTACGTAGTGTCCCTGGTCTGGCTCTTCTTCGCATTCTTTCTTTGGTAGGTGTTGCTTCCTTTCAAGCCCCCACCACTCTCACAAGACTTATTATCCTAGCTGTTGGTTGTGGTACAGCCATGCTATGGTTCTGTGGCATGATATGGTCCAAAGATGCCAAGGAACGGTGAGAATTTATTCTGTGGCAACTAAAATAAGAAAAGTTGGATTGAGGCAGTGAAGGGAAAGAAGAGCCTGTACTGTAATAGCTTAATATGTTTTTTTTTAAAAAAAGCTGTTTAGACTGTAAATGTAAAATTGTGATTGGTCAGTTAATCACATGTCTACAGAAGTGCTGATTTTGCATTATTGGTTTTGTCACCCAGTTTGGCTATACTGTAGTGTTTTTTTTTTCACTCTGTTATCATCATCATTCAACAAGTCTGAACTCCACACACTGACAACAAAATAGTAAACCTGTGCCCAATTGTTCAAAAGTCGATTAACACTAACCCAGGGTTAAATTTTTAACCCATGATCTTGTTTCTAACCTTACCAAGATGAATCTGACCTGTAAATTTGGGATTAACAAATTTTTTCTTAGTAAAATCTGAACAGTGTTTTATACAGTAAGAACCGTAATCTTTTCCTTAGAGATGCAATTACTGCAGCTTTAATTTTTGCTTAACCTAGGGTGAAATTTAACCAACCTTTGAACAACATAGCTCAGGGTTCCAAAATGGCAGACACATCACTGATTCTTTCAAAAGGGATCACCTTCATCTTATTTCCTCTTCTTGCCCAGTCCCTTGCCCAGTCCCTTGCCCAGAGGATTTAATGAAACCACCAAGCTACCATCATCATCAACATTTTTACTATCAACACCTTTACTTTAATATTTTTCATCATCTATTTCACCTTTGCCTTAAACATGATCTTTATTATAATCACCAATAATATGAATGTAAAACAAAAATGTTTTATTTATTTCATACAGTTTTGGAACTTTATCAGTTTATATTATTTTTAAGAAGAAAATACCAGATTTTTTATATGATTGTGCAGATTGAGGGTACAGTAGATTCACCTTGGCCAGTGTTGGGCTAAGTGTCACAATTGCAACTTAAATAATCATTATGGTAACATTCATGTACTAGATTTATAATAGATTTATACACTGTAAGTTGATTTTTGAAGTTGACGTGGACAAAATCTTGATTTTACTATTAATAATTTTAAGTTACCAATTGAACATAGTTTAATAAGTTCCAGTTGGTTGAATTAAAATTTATTTTAATGTTTATTTGTTTTTCAAAATCAATGGTTGCAATCTGACTTTTATTGCAGAACTCTCTCCTTTTGGGGTCTGGTTCTTGGATTTTTTGTGATGTTGGTTTTGCGGATATTGTACGTAACTATCAACCCGGTATTTTCTGATGCCACTTCAAATATGATATTTGTAGCCCTTGGTGTGGTTGCAATCTTGGACAGAGCTTATACAAGCTATTCAAGTCAAAGCACATCAGTAACAACACTGCAGTATGATAGCAGAGTATCTGGTCCTGGGTGGATTCTTGTTAGTCTTGGTTTCGGTGCTCTTCTTTTTATTACACACACAGTGTTTGGTGAAGTGTCACTTACCTGTCGTTGGGCTGTAACAGGATATCCAAATACTGGCCCAATGCCAAACCCCTGGGGGTAAGTTATTTAAGGGTTAGTGAGTGGATGTGAGTAGTTTGTTTACAAATATACCCACACGCTGGTGAGAGGATGAATATGAAATTTTGATAATGCACAAAGTGAAGCTGAGTGCATTAAAAACAATTTCAAGTTCATTGTGTTGTGAGGAAGTGGGTGTATTTGTAAACAAACCACTCACATCTAGTCACTCTTAAATATTTTTAAATATTGTTAAATTAAAATTGTAATGGCATAGTTTAAATAGAATAGAATTTAAATCACAAAAAGTTATCCATTAATTTATTCATATATGCTTTATAAAGCATAAAATACAGAACTTTTACAATACTGTACATCCTACTGAACTTGGAAGGTACACTTACAAAAACTTGTCCAAAGCAAAAAAAATCACATTATGGTTCAGTGGAGCATTTTTGTACCCAAAAGTCTTTAAAATTTTTCTCTTGTGAACTAAGGTAAAGAATTTAAAAGCAAACTTATATTAATTTGCATGAAAACGTCACGATTCCGGGCCAATTTAAACTTTAGTAAATATAATCAGTTAAGAAATTTTGGGCTGTGAAATTTCTTTGAATAGCTCTTTATTGCAGTATATCTTCCTATTCAGGTCACATGATGTCCCTAGCCCTAACATCACTATTATGTAAGCAATACACTAGGCATACATATAATCAAGGATTTTCCTGTATGAAACATTTTAATGACTATATACATAATATGTACATGAAGCCTTCAGTCTGCTATTCTAGGTCTTCACTGGGGAGAACTCTGCTACATGTTGCTTAGATTTTATTCTAGATTGATGGACTTGTTTAATATCTAGAACTACTATTTTGTTTGATTTTTGAGTGGCATGAAATCTTAAATACTTTATACCCTTTGGAGAATCCAAGAGTTAATTCCTGAAAACCATTAGCTGGAAACAGCAAAGTCATATTATCTGGACCTATTTTATGTTATTAGTTTTATGAAAATATTTTCAGTTGTTTCTTTTAGAAATTTTGTTGAATGCTGATGAGCTACAGTGATTTTTTTGTTTCTTTTGGAGAAGTGGGATAAATTCACATTTTTATTCCAACAGAAGGCAAAAAGAAACATAATTGCCAGCATTAATTTTTATGTGTGACTCGCTATTTGAAGCAATCACCATTACTATTTTAATAATTAAAGCAGTTTTATGAAGAAAAGAATTCACAGAAGACTTGGGGGAAAAGAGAAACTCCCTGGAAAATATTTTATGTGTTTTTACATTCTAAAGGTGCATGAACCCGGGGTAAAGGAAGCTGTTTGGGGCTGAAAATGTAAGATTTACAGTATAATTTAATATATCATTGTTTACTTGCATGCTCAAACTAGAACATATATTTTTTAGTTAGAACACTGGTAAGAGCTATTTTCTGCTATTATCATCTTCCAACAGAGCAGTTGTGTTATCAACTCTGTCCATTGGTGTACTATTGTCCGTTTACAAATGGACAAATTCCCTGTGGTGGTGGGCATTTGGAGCTGTTGGAGTAGCCCTGTTGTACTTTGCACCAAGGTACATCTCTCTGGCTGGAGGGATGATTTTCAGTGTCTATGTTATGTCCATCTGGCCAGCCATGATTGACAGAGTCTTTAGTCGTCCAGCGGCTCGTACTCTTTCCCTTGGGATGTTGGTTTATATTGTTCTCATGTTAGCATCAGTGTGGGTGGTAGCCTACAACTTTGTACCTGGTGGAGAGTTTGCAAGAGAGAGAACACATGTTTTGTTAGCTATCACCATGCTGTTCATAGGTATGTTATCAATAACTATCAAGCTTTTAAATAATTTGATAATTGTAGTCAGGCATGATAAGTATAAGATATTTTTTTAAAAATGTCTCTGATTAGAAATATAGTTGTTAAAAAATATTTTGACCAATGATATTGGTTTTCTTCAGTGGAATGAAAAGAAAAACTCAACACTTCGATTAAAATGCAAAAAACAGTGAATTATAACGACTTAGCATTGTCTTTAAAACAAAGGCATTTATATATATATGGTGGGGATTGAAATAAAATTATGATTGTTTCCCGCATTGAATACCACACTTCGAGAAAGTTTATTGCTTAAAATTTTCATGACACTTTAAAAACTTCACGATTTAAAAAAGTAAAAAATAAGCAGCACGATTATGAGTTTCATTATCTCATTGTTCATTAAGACAAAAAATACTGTATGTTAATCAACAACATGATTCTTTAGTTGTTCTAAACGTCTTCAGTGATCCTCTTTGTTGCTACTATTCAACGGCCGTTTCTGCTTCAGGCAACACTTCTTTCATACATTTGTCAGACTTTCCATTAACTGGCTCCTTGTAATGCTGGTCAACATGGATCTTGAATCTCAGTGACTCCCATATTTCCATTCTACCTATTGCCTTACCAGGTCTCACTTACAGTTGCAAATATTCAAGTTCTTCTTGAAGAAAGAATTCTTATGAAGCAACATTGTTGCCCCATGATAACATTTTGCTAGTTGTTCAGGGAGCAGTTTTATTGCAGCAATTGCGTATCAGTTGTATAGGTTGTTTCTTTTATGTACAGTATGCAAGATAAAGATAGATGAGTGTTGGCTCCATTGGTCTCCTGGCTCGTAAAGGTTTTAGCTCTGCAAGAGAAAAGTTTTCCAACCATTGGTTGTCTAATTTCCTTGTTTATCTGAACACCTTTCACGCCACAGGACAGAGATTACTGTAACTGATAGTACCAGAAACTTGCGTCATAATTGAAATTGAAAATGTTTCTGTTCACAAACAGATTAGTGATTACAGTAGGGTTAAAGATTAACTGGGCGGGCATGGTTGGTGCAGTTGGTAAGATCTCTGCCTTCCGACCACAAGGTCCCCAGTTCGATCCCCAGCTCTGCCGAGATTTGAACTGATTTGTGTGACTTTCTTTCCCACC
>JAOBBB020236109.1:0-11370 GCA_025331005.2 Zoanthus gigantus | reverse complement strand
AATGACAGCCGAAAGCTCATATTTTATAAAATTTTATCCAGATATCGTTTTTATAAGTTTTTACAAATAAGATTTTAGGTACTTACGATTTTCGTAGTAATTTTCAGGATGAACTGGAGCACCAAAATATAACACAAGCAAGTGAGCTTAAGGATGTAAAAGCAGCGTGAGTATACAGTATAATACTTCTAAGGAGGCAGTGTAGCTCAATGTTTGAAGGCTCCGGAGTTGAATGAGGTGACCCAGTTTAAACATCCCACTTTAACCTCTAAATGGTGTTGTCTTCGGTGATTCAAGGAAATACCCAATTAGTTTGCCTTTTACTAGTTGACCAGGGAAGGGGTTTGTATAAGGAGAAGAGGAGATTTTTAAAATGAAAACTGAAAAGGTCCAATTTTTTTGAGTTGTCTTTTATTAATTTACATGAAATTCTTATAGAAGTTCTAAACTACTAAACCTAAACTATTTACAAATAATTTCAAAGCTTTAAAAAATGTATATAAATCTTGACTCCTGATTGGTTCACTTCATGTTGTGATAACCGGTAACATACTGAAATCAATATAGATATTCATATTTTAGATAGTTTAGTTAATAAAAGTATTAGCAATGCTACTCTTAATCTATATTCTTTTCATCTGTCTTATAAATGAATCTATCATTCATGTGATAACCTTCAATATTTAAGCAATATTTAATCCACTTGATGTATGTGAGTTTCATTTTGAAGTAATTAATTGTCTTTTGTTCTAGCAAGTCTTAGATAGAATAAACCATTTATTGGTCAAATTTCGGTTACAGCTTTTCCAAACTTGAGCGTGATTATTCACGGATGATGAGCGAACACCAATCTACCATTTTGCAGATTCAGCGAAAACATGAATCAAGTATTGAGCTGTTAAAGCAAGAGCACCACCAGTCGACTGCTAAGGTAATCTGCTCTTGCGATTAAGCTTATCAAAAAGTATTTTTACCCTGAGCCAAAATTTTCACTTAACAAAATCAATCAAAAAGCCACGTTATGCTTCCGTGAGAAATGGAAAGTTCCTAATTTTGGTATAGTTTGACTTCTGATGATATGTATTGTGCTTATCAATTATACTTTGCTTGGTATTTCTTACTTTACTAAGACCTTGCCTTCTTATAGTCATCAGATGCAACCAGTGAGCTTGAATCACAGCTATCACAGTTGAAGCAGTCTCTCCAAGAAGCAGAGTATCAACGCCAAAAACAAATCAGAGTATGGATGTTACACATATAATCCCAGTATCACTGTATAACCCAGTATATTATCTAACAAAACAGAGTTGGGATGTTATATGTATAATCTTATTATCACTGTATTACCCAGTATATTATCTAACAAAACAGAGTTGGGATGTTATAGGTATAATCCCAGTATCACTGTATAACCCAGTTTAAGTATCAAAACAGAGGATGGATGGTACACATATAATCCTTGTATCTTTGTGTAACCCCGGCAGTATATGTAACAAAACAGAGTAGGGATGTTGCAAATATAATCCAAGTATCTTTGTAATACCCAGTATATGTAACAAAACAGAGTAGGGATGGTACACATACATAATAGAAGTATCACAGTATAACCCAGTGTATGTAACAAAACCGAATAGGGATGGTATACATACATAACAGAAGTATCACTGTATAACCCAGTGCATGTAACAAAACAGAGTAGGGATGTTACACATACATAATAGAAGTATCACTGTATAACCCAGTGTATGTAACAAAACAGAGTAGGGATGTTACACATACATAATAGAAGTATCACAGTATAACCCAGTATATGTAACAAAATAGAGTAGGGATGGTTCACATACATAATAGAAATATCACAGTATAACCCAGTATATGTAACAAAACAGGGTAGGGGTGTTACACGTATATTCCAAGTGCATTTGAATAATCCAATATGTAATTTTTAAGTTGTTACCGGTACGTGGTTTTAAATATATAGCTTCTACTTTTCCCTAGAATAGTTCTTTTATTATGGTGCAATATTTCAAATTACGAGTGCAACGTTTTTAGTGTTTGGGTATTGCAGACAAACATTTTTGGTGATAAGAAAAGGATCCTTCATTGAAGGAATAGCAGTTGCCATGAAAGTTTAAACCGAATAGTCATGGATTTTCCAACCTTGTAATTTTATGTAGAAATTGTTTTAGTTAAAGAATATAGGGTAAGACGTTCTCGTGTCTTTCTTATTTAGTTGTTATAAAAGCAGTTTTTAGGCACTTTAGACAACAGAGATTGAGTAATTTTGTAACTGTAAATAATATTGGCAAATTAATTGCATATATTATAGCATTGATTCCTTGGAAATTTGCTAGGCAAAAAAATATTATAACTTAATAAAGTATTTCGGTTTCTCTCTGTGCGTATAATTATAGGAGCTTGAGGGTTCCCATCAACAAGATAGGCTGAACTTGGAGCATTTGCATGACAAGAAGGTTTGAACTGAATCAATTACGTTTCCAACAATAGTGTATCATAAAGCACTAAAAAAGTTATAATCTTCATCACTTTTTAACCATTACCAAGAAATAAGTAATGTTTGTTTTTTGATTTTAGAATCATCATCCGTTTATATTACAATATATGTAGCTTTACAATATAGATATGACCTAGGCATGCTCTGATTGGTCAAAACCCCATGATTTATCAGAGTATAAAACTTAGTTGTCGTTTTGGGCGTGTAGAATCTATATTATAAAGCAAATGAAGAAGCCTAAACCGTGTATTATACTGTTTGAAAACACTCCGGGCATTTAATAACAATTGAGAAATGCAACAGTGGCAGTGATAATAGACCAAATAGTAAACAAATACTGACCATGGGTTTTCGTTCTAAAAAGTTATAATCAGTCTATTTTTGCCTAATTACCATCCACAGATTCGCGCCGCACAAGCTGAAATCGATCAACAGGACACCGAGTATCAGAAACGTATAAGAAAGCTTGAAACAACCCTAAGGTAAAACAAAAGTAGATGTTCATTTCTGTGTCATCTGTCCATCTACGGTCTCTACCCTTAATTGCTTTTTTCAGCGTTGTTCTGGAAGCACCAAACTAAAGCTTTCCTAAGCTCGGTTTGGACAAATTTTGAAATTTAAGTGTAATAATACTTGATACCACTGGCTCATTGGCATTTGGTTTATCATTAGGAAGATGATTTTGAAAACAACAACTTTATTTGGTTAACCCTATCCAGTTCAAGTTTTTTGAGGTCTCTCAGTCCAAGGAGGTAGATTCCACCCCCCCCCCCCCTCCATGATTTTTTTAGTATTGTACTTAGTATTACTGAAACTTTGTACAGTTGGTCATTGGGGTATGCTCTATCTTTTGGTGGTACTGTGTCGCATTAAATATTATGACGTCATGTTGACGTCATCAAATATTTTCAAGATATTTTGTTGTGACAAGTCATTCACGATAGACACACGGTTTAAAGACTTTATTGATCTTTTAGAGGTATAATATTTCTTTGTGGCAGTTCATACTCCAACTAATTTGCTTAATAACGTAATGGTCACGTCACACAACTGTTATAATTTATTTCCAGTATATTTCGATCTTTTCGTAATACATTTATCAATATGCACCAAAATATGAACCTAAACACTTTCATAAGAAGGAAGACTGAAATGAGTTCTCGTAGCCTGATTTACATCACAATTAGGTGATTGAAGCTTTATGTATCGTCATCAACAATAAATAATCTAAAATATTTATATAGCTCTAGTATTATCTTTTTTTCTCTGTGCAGTGTATACCATTCTGCTGGCTTACGCCATAACGTAGGGTGAGAACTGGAGAAAACGTGAAAGAATTTAGGATGATCCAGGGACACATTTCACTATTTGGATGCCGCCATCTTGGAATGCCAAAATGCATTGCAATACAAAAATTCATTGTTACCCTATTCAGGCAAGGGGTTGTAATCCGTCCCCAAAGGGTTTTTTTTATATTAGAACAATTTGGATTTCAAAGCACAAATTTCATGACTTTTCCTATAATTTTACAGAAAATCTTTCTAAGTGTGTTTCAACCCTACCTTCCTGCTGATATCTGTTTGACAGGTTTTCAAAATTTAACCAATCAACGCACGACTTGCAAACAGCTTTGGGGGATCCATTCATTTAAGAGCGTTTCGCGAAACGAAATATATATAGCGTTTGAATGTTGTGACTTTTATCGTGTTTAGCTCGACATTTATTTTATTTCGCTTGTTGAGAATTTTGCGATACTCCAGGCCGGCTTTAAGACATCGGATTTATTTAGTTAAACGTGTAGTTTTTGCTGATATAGCGGTGGATAGCTGTTCCGGGACAAGATAAAATTCTTACCGTGTGTCGTGGTTATTCTTCCAGATTCCAAGGCCATTTATAATTCGTGATGAAACTGTTTGCGAGTCGTTGCGCGGGTTATGAAAATCATAGTGGGGAAATAACATTGCAGTTAACTATCTCAAGCAAAAACCACACTGTTAGCATCGCCTTTTCATAATTTTATTAGTAATGTAAGGCTTCTGTGTTCCTCAGTCGGTCTCACGATAAACAAATATGTGGGCTTAAATATTTAAAAACAAGGACGCTGGGCCGCGAACGAACTTCTGTCAGAGCTGGTGATTTAAACGATTTTTCTTCAAGTTGGGAAGCCGTATACCTGCTTTACTCTTTAAAAGTTATAATAAAGGTTATTTAAACCCAACCTTTAAGCTTCAGATTATCATTCATGCAGATATTCTGTTTCTCGCTGTGTTCTAACAACCAACATCTAAGGTGGCACTAGTCAGTAGACTAGTAAGCTGAAAATTTAGTGTCAACAACTGATTCTCGCTGTGTTCAAACAATTAACATCTAAGGTGACACTAGTCAGTAGACTAGGAAGTTGAAAATTTAGTGTCTACAAATGACTCTCGCTGTGTTCTAACAATTAACATCAAGGTGACACTAGTCAGTAGACTAGTAAAACGAAAATTTAGTGTCGACAACTGACTCTCGCTGTGTTCTAACAATTAACGTCTAAAGTGACACTAGTCAGTAGGCTAGTAAGCTGAAAAGTTTCGACCGCCGATTCTCGCTGTGTTCTAACAACCAACATCTCTCTAAGTTGACACTAGTTCATTCCTAAGTTGCTTAGCTTTCCTTGTGATCTTTCCATTTTCTCGGCTTTGAAGAAATTAATTCCGTCTAATTACCTTTACTTTTTCTTCATAAACTCATAAAATAAGGAGCCATGAAAGTCATCCAAAGAAAATTGTACAGTTAGTTCTCTAGCGACATTTTAATCAATCTCCTTAAATATTTCCTCGATAATGTTTTTTAGTTCTTCAGCATTTGGCTTTTCTTAAGTTTTTGTGCGAATTTCCCTATTTGCCAACTCTCTTTGAGTAGTTTTTAGATTCCTTTTAGCCTAATGCACTGAAATACACGGTGAATGCTGATCTGACTTGTCCGGCGTTCATGCTCGAAATTAAGATTTTGAATGTCTGCATTCTATTCTGTGTTCGAGTTGTCTTGATTGTTTAAGCTTTCTTGGCCATTTCTTATTTTCATATACGTGCCTCCTATTAATGAACAGCTCTTGTAGGTTGCCCTTTTTTTGTTTTTTCCGCTTGCTCACAAACGTATCGAGCAATAATATTCAATTTAGCGTTGCCGCATTTGTCCCATAATTCTTTTATAACAGCCGCACAACATTTTTCTGACTGTTTTCCTTTCCTCGTGGTACTTGTGAACTTGACCTATATTTTCTTTCTTTCTTATTATTATTAATATTATTTTTGTTACTATTATTATTATTAGAATGTTGCGGCAGAAACGTTCATGTTTCCAAAATAATCTCTAAGCATGTGTTTTTCGTTCAAACACTTGTGAAAACAAGAGTTTCAATTAATGTATGGGTAACATTTTAGTTTTTTATTATCCATTAAAAACAACGTACACGGGCGAGCAAGAAAAATGTACAAACAATCGGAAGATCTGCTGTCGGATTCTATGTTGGGTTTGCTACATTATATATTCTTATGTTTTAGAGAACGTGACGATGAAATCCTCAAGCTTTCGGAAATGCAGAAGCAACAAGCATACCAAGCAGAGACGGCGCTGGAAGATTTTAAAAGTCAAGTTGAAAGAAATTCAGGACGAATGTTTGATGAAATGAAACATCAGGTATGATGTTAATTGCTGCGGGAACCTTAAAAAAACATTTATACTGTCTTTTAACAGATTTCATTTGTGTGTAAGTCAAGATTACTGATAGCTAGGGTGGATTTTTAATCATTTATAACACAACTCCTATTACACACAGTTCTTTAATCAATCATATTATAAGCGGAATGGGTTCGATGTTTTGTTGTACTTCACTTTGTTATTCGTTTTGTGAATTGGAGAACCATAATATAATTGTATATTTTTACAAAGATTTGTGTATATTGTTTCCTGTAGATGGAAAAGGTTGAAGAAGATCTTAAAAGATCAAAGAGCCTCAGAGAAAAACAGTCAAAAGAATTCACCCGTCAACTAGAAGATCTGAAAATAAGGCACGATAAAGAGGTAAAAACGTGAGATCTTTACTCATTTTATTACTTCCTTTCTTGCTTCATGGTTGGGAACTATTTCGTTGTATGTTTTATATATTTTTTGTAGATGGCGGAACTAAAGATAGTTCACGAACAAGAAAAGGCGAACCTTTTACGAAGCAACCAAATGGAAAGAGAATGTGTCTTACGAGAACAAGAAAAAGACAAAGTAAAGTGCTAAAGAGTTTCAGCATTCATTTATCAATTTTAATTTTAAGTATTATTTAAACAAAGATCATTGTTATTGTTATTTTCTTCTAGAAAATTACTTTACTAACTGCCAAAAAATTGTGGAAGCATTTTTATTCGTGAAACAATTATTTATGATAAATGTAACTTTCTTTCTGAATAATTTGGTTTAAACAACCATTTTTAAACAATTTTACGTTTATATCTCAGTCTTGTGCCAAACAAATGAAAACTAAAAGATTTATTGTGCAACGATAAAACCATTATCTTTTAAGAATATTTATTAATGCCAAGCTTTCATGACCACTTATTTAACTTTGATTTTTTTTTACTTTTTTTTACCATTTTAAAGTTAGAAACTTGATTCGTTAAGAAGTGTACTTTTCAGTTTATATTTTTTATGTTCTCTGCAAACGTAACATAGGTTTTACTTTGTTTTTAAATTTCTGTCATCTTATTTTAAATTTCTTTCGTTTTATTTCAATTTGATCTTTTTTACCATATTTTACTTTTTCTTATTTCTTTGTGTTAGGAGCAACAAAAAACAAAACTCAATCAAAAAATTACCGATCTTGAGAGAACAAACAAAGAAAAAGCTGCTAAAGATGCAAAGGTAATCATTCTCACGTCATCATTTGTAATGTGACAAATATTTGTGTATCAGATAAAGAAGTCGTAATTAAATATGTAGGGTCGTTTTTTCAAGCCTTTTTTCAGGGTTTAAGGGCTGTTTGCTGTAACTATCAAAATTATTGCGGGGATGAAACCGGATCAAAACTGGATTGATGATGATGATGAAGCTTGATATTTCGCATATTCTGGAGAGAAGGTGTACCCTCTGCTCACCCAAACTGTCTTCCTAGCTCAGTGTCAAAGTTGCAGTTACGTAAATTGCGTACTTACAAACTGCGCCGTTTGTTTACAGTTTTGTTGCTAATGAAACGCAGTATAAACTCGATCTTAAGAATAGTTCTTCATCTTGGATAGAATGGATGGACCCACTAAATTTGGCCTGCTCTTAACAGCTTTGCCTTCATATAGGTCAGTTGGTACAAACTCAATCTCAATAATCGTTCTTCACCTTTGGTGGCTTTGATAGACCCACTGCAATTGACCTGCTGCAATTGACCTGCTCCTAACAGCTATGGCTTCGTTTGGTCAGTTGGTACAAACTCAATCTCAATAATCGTTCTTCACCTTTCCATGGCATTGATGGACCCACTGAAGTTGACCTGCTCTTCCTAAATAATAATGAACCTGATCTTCAGCAGCCATGAAAAAAAGTCAGACCCACTAATACTGATTTACGGTAGATTTTAGGGGTAATGCTCGTTACCAGTGTAGCCTTAGTACCCTTTTCTGTAGCTTCGTTTAATATACTAGCGCGCATGTGCTATCCATACTTGATGTTTTACATTACAGCCTCATCCCACAAGCATTTCACTTTCATTCGTATTTCAGATAATTGCTGAACTGGAACAGCAAGTTAGAGATCTAAGAGAAGAGGTAAGTTTGTGAATTTTTTTTTTCTTTAGCATTATCTTTTTCCTTTATCAAGTGTTATAAACCTTAAAATAGAAGCTCAAGAAAGTTTTTTTTAAAATCAAGATAATGCTACTGTAATAAAATTTTGCTTAGTTCCGTTTTATAAAACTGAAAAGAAATCACTGGATGACGTCACGCAACGCAAGATAAGTTTTTAAGGATGGAAATGAATTTATTTTCTAAAATAAATAAAACGGTATCGTTTGTGTTTCTAGACAATAATAGAAAACGCTATGACGCGTAGAACAGTCGAAAAGCTGAGAGCATTAGCTAACGTCACGTCGAAACGTCGTCTTGCACTTTATAACTTTCTTAGAATTTATTGCTTTGAATTTCTGTTTTAGCCCTATTAAAAAATCTCTCCTTAGAAAACATTTATAAATTCTCTAAATTCATCTGATGTTGTCGCATCATCGCCTATTGCAACTTTTCACTTATTTCTCACCTGTTTTTCCCAATTTCAGCTAATGATATAGAAGCTTTGTTGTTGCTCTTTAGAGATTTTAGGAAACGAGAAGCGGTTCTGAAATTGATTACTAAAATACTACCTCAACACCGCAAATATCTGCTAAATGTAATACAGAACGATAATCCGAATTCTTCCAAGCTTATAATAACAGCTGATTTTTTTTAACAAAATGTTTTTAGCGCTTTGAATTTTTTCCTGATTTATTTCCCAAAAATAACTTCATTTGTTCTTTAGGTGATACAAACTAATTCATGTCGAAAAACGCAAATAATGGAGCAAGGTTTACTACGGGAAGAAGAGAAACAGAATTTTAAGAGGCAGGAAGAAAACTTGGTAGGATTATTAATGTCACTTTGAATAGCAAGTACAAGTTTCCATAAATTTAATTTCTGCAATTTTGATGATTTACGCTTTTTATTTTTTTTTTTATTTCTTTCGGTTCCTCTTAAGACATAAAATATTTCTTTAATTTCTGCAATTCCTGAGTCTGTGGGATGGATCCTAGCATTCTCCATATTGAATCATCTCTACAATATCAGCAATATATTTCTGCAATATCGCGATTAATTTCTGAATCCTTTTTCCTGAATGTGTGTGCGATAATATCCAATGATTTTGTGTTATTTCCACCATGATATCTTGTTCGCAACAATTTTTCCTAACTTTCACAGTTGGTATTTTTCTGTCGATGTGATTTGCAAAATTATCTGATATCATTTATGGGTAAACACGGGAGTCTTCTTTGTTATTTTAGATGCAGTTTTTAAGCATTTAGATCCAGAAACACTGATTTGACATAAGTAATGAATTTTTTTTTTTAAACAGCCATGTGGCCCATGGAGCCGGCGCTTATCTCCGGTTTCTGTATTGTTAAGCGGATGAGAGTCTTTGACTCCCCCTGGACAGGACACTAATCCATCACAGGTTAGCTCCCAGCAGACGCTGGTACTCATTTACCTACCCAGGAAGGATGGAAAGCTGAGTAAGGTTAGACAGAAAAGAAGGTCACACAAAGATTCTTACCAACTGCATCAACCATGCCTGCCATCTATTTAAGAATGGTGTTTTAAAAACATTGGCTATGAATAATTTTTTGACATCTGCCATATTAATTTCTTGCAAAATGTAGTTTTCAACTTACCTAGTAAATGAGAGGCCTTAGAGTAAATTGCTCCGACAAGACAGCCCCAAAGTCAAAACCATAGACATTTCTAAATTATACTTACAAAGACAAAGAAAATGAATGGTCACTAAAGTTTCATCAACAGGTTTAAAAGTTAAGGGTTACCCTTATCCTGCTAAAAATGATTTCATATAAATTAAAATTGCCCTAACTTTTGAACCTTTTGATGAAACCTTATTAAACAACCATTCATTTTCTCTGTCTTTGCAAGTATAATTTAGAAATGTCTATGGTTTTGACAAATTCTGAAGTTTTTATTCTTTAAGACAATTATTGATTTTGGCTTTTAAAACAAAAATGATGGGTTTAGGTGACTCCTCAATGTCGATCCACTCACCTGGACCCAACTGTAAATTTTGCTTAGCTCCTCAAATTGCTTCACCCACTCTTGAATTACTGCAACAATTTCCTCATGGGACATGAGAGGCAAAGTAATGTCAGACCATGGGTGGAAGCACATCACTCTGCTAATGAAATCCAAGGGTTTTCAAACAACAAAATCACATAAATTTCATATAAATTATAATTAATAAAAAATTGAATAAATATAATTATTTAAAACATTATTACAACTTGCTAAAAGCACACTTCTTTTGCAAAAACTAAATCCAAACTCCAAAATCTGAATATCACTTTCTTGTTCCATTTACCAGATTTAGAAACTCCATTCTTGGATTGCATCTCAAAAATCCATCTTAAAGAGCAGAGCCTTAAATTCATATTGAATCTCCATCTGTTTTGGTATTGTGTTGAATTTTACTGTTAGTATGTTCAATCTTTTATTTAGCTATCTGAGATTTACATAATATTATTTACTTTTGTGTGATTGAGCTAACTCAGTTTTCCATCCTTCCAGGGTAGGTAAATGAGTACCAGCGTCTGCTGGGACCTAACCTGCAATGGATTAGTGTCCCAGCCAGGGGGAGTCAAAGACTCTCTTCTGCTTAACACTACAGAAACTGGAGATAAGTGCTGTCTCTCTGGGCTCCTAGGCTCGTAAAGGATTTAGCTTTGTGTGATTGTAGTACAGAAATCTTTCAAAAGTTTTTGGTATTGATCAGCATTTAAGTGCTGAGATCCAATACATCTTTTAAAGCAAGTTACTCAATCATTCAAAAATTTGTTATGTGATGTCAGATCATTGTTGGAAGCACATCACTCTGCTAGTAAAAACCACTTTGATTTTCCTGCTAAAAATGTTGCTAATCAACAAAATGAAGATGCAAACAATAAAAAAAATAGGCAGTTGAGGACTGCATGTGGCTACTGCTTCTTCAAACTAGTTTTAAGGCTGCGACAGCATTTCATTCTATAGCCCTACATGATTTAATATGTCTATTTTCAAAGCCACCTCTACTGTAAGTTATGCTACATTGCT
>JAOBBB020236026.1:0-11370 GCA_025331005.2 Zoanthus gigantus | reverse complement strand
AAGGGGAATGGGATTTAGTTCGAGATAGAGCGAAGTTCGAGATAAGCGAGTTCGAGATAACCGGAGACTACTGTAATTAGGAACTAAATGCCAGTGTTACAATGTTTTAAAAGCTTAATACTGGTTAGTTTAATTAAAAGTCAGAGGCTGGTGTGAGTGGTTTGTTTTTAATTTTTTTGTTCATTCAGTGTGGCCAGCGAGTTCGTGTAATTTATAAACAAAACACAAACTAAAAGTCTCTAACTATTAATATGCAATTTGAGTCCCTTGCATTGACCACGCGATACGTGACCTCACGAACTTGAAGCAAGAGTTTGAACAAATAAGAATCTTTAAAATATATAAGTACTTAATTAAAATGGTGCAGTTCTAAAAAAAATGGAATAGAATAGAAATCACAACAAAGCTGTACACAAAAAAAGATTAAAAATAGAACTTTTAAAATTTAAAACGAACAGGATAATTTTCAGAAATGCAGAAAAAAATCTTTTTTAAAAATACCTTACCACAGTTTAGCTCATTCATTCGCGCGCATGCGCAAGCAACCAATGAGTATCGTGGGGTGAAATGTCCACGGAAGTGGTTATAGACCGAAATTTGTGGACGGAAATTGTGGACCGTAGACGGAAGTCAAAAGTATCCTGCGAGCGAGGCTCCATGGTAGAAGTTTTGGCTTTCGTGTGCACGGACCTAGTTCAAGGCCCGCACTGACCTTTTTTTATTTTAGTTTTTTTTTTCTTTTCTTTGTTTATAACTTAGTTACCTATAATGCCTTTTTCTTACTTTGTAATACAATCATTAGACCGTTTTTATTATTGTCATTACATGAATGAACTGGCTCTAAGAGCCCTTTGATTTAGAATTGATCAGCAGTCTTTCCTGTAGTAAGCTCAACAATTAATCAATAGCTGTTGTTACACTAGAGTCCATCTCGGGTTCTAACCAAGGTTAGCTGACTTGGCTTGGGTTAGCCTTGGGTTCAGGGTTACCCGCGGTCATACATTTAGGAGCGGTTACTCCAAAGAAAACTTACCGTGGTGAGGCATTTTTCTGTCATCATGAATTAAAAAGTTGGCAGGAAAATTTTTGTAAACATGGCTCCCACAGACAGTGAACTACACATAATTCTGTTTTTTTTTTCTGATACTATTCTCGCAAAGGTTGACTGCAAACTATTTGCACTATTTATTTTTAGAAAGGGCTTGGCGAAGACGAATTCATAATTTTTTGTGCTTTGCAAACAGCGGCCACGTAAACAACTTCCAGACAGTTCCAGACATTTCCAGACCACCCTGTCAGAGATCATTAAGTTTCCGTATTGTGATTGTGGAGCCGGCTCAATCTTTTTCTTATACAAGCCTTTTACCCTGGGAACTGTCACGGCCAAGTCCTTTCGGCTTTTTGACGTAACCATAGAGATTATCCAAGGAAAATTTCACCACGGGCACAAATCAAAAATCGGTTACACTCAAAAATGGTCTTACCCGAGGGTAACAAGTCACTTCCGTGCGGTTAAAAGCTCTAGTGTAACCACAGCTATTAATTATAATATTATTATAAATTCAAGAACCCACCTAAGTTGCCTTTTCTTGCCTCAGAAACTCCCTTCCTTATCTAAAGGGGTGACTTAGGTGTATGAAGTAGGAAATTTAATTTGAGACTGAAGTTTATAACCTATGTATGATGAAGTATAATACATTTTAGCGGAAGCTGCCCACTTGTTGCTACGTAATGTGAACTATGAAATTCCTGCTCTGAAGAGACAAATTGGAAAGTGTCAACAAACACAAAGGGTAGGAGAGTTCATTGTTAGCTAAATATTATTTTCCTTTTTAAATTAATATTTTGTTGGCTTAAAAAGAGTTTGTTTTGGGAGCAAAGAATGTTGGAAGGAGGAGTATTTCAATATTTCCAAATTTTTTAGGTTGAATTTTAAATTTATCAGTGTTATTAGTTGATACAGTTTAAAACTGAACTATGCAATGTGCTTTTTGATCTGTATTAAGACTGGTTTTTAGGAGGAAAATTAGCAGCGATCGAAGAAAAAAACTTATCTAGACCCATAGTAAGATCGCCAAATCTCACCCCACTTACTGTAGATAATCTTTTATACAAATCCCCAAGATTATATCCCTGCAGCTGGTCATAGAGGTAAGGGGAAGGCACAACGACTCTTGCGAGGGTTCGAAATAAGTGGTAGTCCACTAGTCCAGACACTAGTAAAAGTTATGGCAGACTAGTCTAGTAATTAAACTTGTATTCAAAACTTCAGGTACTCGAGGTGTCTAGTAAAAATAATATTATCTTCTACCAAATGATAATTAAAGATTTTGAGTGGTCCTTGTTTCCACTGCAAGCTACGTCATTTCATTACAAATAGTTTTATATGATTGTTCTTTACTGCCAGCATGAAAGCGAGTTTCTCCACATAAATTATGTTGAATGAATAATGCTGTGTCAGGGGGCACCAGTGTTCCACAGAAAATTGAAAGAGCCTTACATTAGGTGGAGCAAAGTAGTATATTGAAAAAATGAAAATGAAATTAATGAAAAAAGCTGATGAAGTCTAGTAAAAAATGTGAAGGACTAGTAAACCTGAGTGATTACTAGTCCGAATGTCTACCAAAAAAAAATTCCAACTTCTCTCCCCGGCTGCTCTAACCTTGCTGCCCAATAAAGTCCTACATTGTAAATAGAAAATCTTTTGATCTGTTTCTTCCACTCGTGTAGGACTGTACTAGAAAAGAAGGTGAATACACAGCAAATGCAGCCTTATTCAAAGAAAAGTATCACATTGTCTGCAAACAGATGGGAATTAAGGTAATATAACTATGAATTGTAACATTCTGCATTGGTCATCTTAGCATACACATACAGTTAGCTTCAAAAGCCTCATCACTCCAACAGTCTTCTAATAGAGTGATACTAAGAACCAGTGGTCTATGGTCTAGAATTATTAATTTTTTTCTTCAAATCTTGCAAGTACTGTATCCTTATGACCTGATTTTTTAAACTGGGTGATGTGGTTCTACCCCAATCCCGCCACAACTATTGAGCTATTGAGCCACATGGTGCCATTTAGTTTAGAAGCTTGTTTTTATTGCTAGTAATTTCCTTTTACCTTGTATCCATTTAGGGTGAACGTGTTAAGAATGAACTGCTAAGCCTTCTCAATGAGCTCCCTGATGTGTATGAGTCAGTTGCAAAACAAACAAAAAATCTTGATGCTGTTGTGGAGTATTATGAAGCCTTTATAAAGTTTGTTGTCCCAAGGTGAGTAATGCAGTTTTTGACTATTAATAGTAAATTTGTACACAGTACATGTAATTATATTTTATTATTATTTTATTATTAGGAAAGAAAGTGTTTGTGCATTATAGACTAAAAGTACTGTAATCATAGATTAGTGATTGCACTGAGAACAAACAATAAACATGCAACTGAGGTATGGGAACTTTATTTTTGTTATTTGCAGAAGAATTTTTGAGCTTTCAAAACATCTTACAATCAGTTTTAAAACTGGTCTGACAGAGTTCTTATAAAAAGTAAGTTACTCACTTTGAGGTGCATGACTGCTATTTGTGCATCAGCATTTGATAAGAACAAGATAAACTGTTCAAGATGGTGCAGAAAATGTAGACATTCAATGAAAGTTAGTACCACAATGGATCACCCTTAATTAAGTACTGCAGGAATCCCAATATTATGAGTTGTGTTCTCCTTGTACGTCGAATGCAATCAGTTTAATTCCAGCTTTTAACCCCTTATGGTTGTAATTGTTACACTACAGGAAGCCAGTACATGTACTCTCTCCACATGTTACTTTCCTTATATTTACTGTTAACTTAATTTAATTTCTAAGGGTGAATAAAGAGAGTTATTGTTGTTGTTCAAGGCGATAATGATCCAGGTGGTATTAACAATAGCAATTACAAAAAAGTTCAATCTGCGGTAACGTCATATACTTTGTATTATTTCCCAGAACAAAAGGTTTCTCTCATGTTGAAATATTTTTGTTCTTTTTCTTGGTAGTTATGATACAACAGGGAATGATAAAAGCAAACACATTATGTCTTTACTGAAGCACGTTTACCAGAATGGAAACACAACAGTTTATCAATGGCGGACAGGCAAAGTTCCATTGGTACATAAGCACAGTAAAAACTAAAAAGATTAACGATATTATAGCAGCTACTGCAAAACTTTTGAAATCAGAAACATCCTTCTCTCAAGGAAGGATAAGCAAGAGGTTGCAAAATTGTATCAGATAGTTTATATTAAGTTTTGAAAAGGAATGTTGAACATTTTCTGCTGAAAACAGCATTTGTTTTTAAAAATACCATGGATTGTACTATAATAATATGAACGTGACAGGGGGGCTTGGCCCAGACAGACAGTCAACTGAGAAAAAATATATTTCTTCCTAAACCACTTAACCAAAAAATAAATCCATATCATCATCATCATAAGAAATACAAGCCCAAAAATTTGCGAGGTTCCATAATCTGTGTGCCGTTCAGTTTTTTCAGTAATTTTCAAAGGCTTGTTTGATAAAGTGGTGTATGCTCTACTTTCATTCATTTATTCATTTACTAATATTAATGTTTTAATAGACACCCAAAAAATAAATTTTAACAAAATTTTCAACCCAAAATATAAAATGAAAATCTTCTGCCCAAAAAATAAGAAAATCAAAAATTTCAGACCTTAAAATAGGAAGCCACGCCCCCCACCCCCCACTCCCTTCCCTCCTCTTGAAAGTTGTTCAAGTACACACTCCCTGGGAGCATTATTGTCATGGGCCACCGTAATATATCTCGTATCACAATTGTATTCCATCTTTAAGTAGTTTCAGACTTGACTTGTCATACTCATTTTTAAAGTGTTTGTACAGTAAGTACTGTATGGATATGTTTTGCTGGGAAAAAGGTCATATTATCTTGATAGCAAGATGACCCGCACCTTTCAAGTTATATTATTAAAACATTACATTTTCACTTGATCTACACTTGTATTGTAAATCAATCGTTAGCTGTAACCTAATAGGTCATGGTTAACATTTAATAATCTTAGTATTTGTCTTTCAGACCATTGTTCGAACAGAAAGTTGCAAAGAAGATGCAGAAAAAAACAAAGTAGAGGTTCTAGAGGAAAAGAATGATAATTGTAATGAGGTTTGTTTCGCTATTTTGAGTACAGTAACTAGTAAATGTTGGCTACAGAACTGTGTTAGGACAAGGAAATAATATCAAATACTTACTAAGGCGTTTTATAGGCCTTTGCAAATTTACCCTTCACGTGCACCTTCTCCTCTTCCTTCTCCTCCTCCTCCTCCTCCTCCTCCTTTCCACCTTCTCCTCCTCCTCCTTCTCCTCCTCGTCCTAATCCTCCTTCTCCTCCTCCTTCTCCTCCTCCTCCTTCTCCTCCTCCTCCTCCTTCTTCTCCTCTTCCTCCTCCTCCTCCCTCCTCCTCCTCCTCCTTCTCCACCTTCTCCTCCTCCTCCTTCTCCTCCTCCTCCTTCTCCTCCTTCTCCTCTTCCTCCTCCTTCTCCTCCTCCTTCTCCACCTCCTCCTCTTCCTTCTCCATCTCCTTATTCCATTCTATGCGGAGTGCAAGTTTTTGATTTAAGGTTGAAACTGGTACTCTCTTCATCTATGATGGAAAAGTATTCCAAGAGCACAAAGATTATGGACGTTGTGCCACCGTTTGTGAGACGACATAAAGATAGATGGTATTGAACTGTCATGGCAAACAATTTGTTGATTATTGACTACTAGATTGACTGGGGTGACCTTACAGAAATGCAAGGGGAACAACCATCCGAGTCTTCCAAGGAAGATGAAGCTATAGACTGGGGGGATAGTGGTGAGGCCGGAGCAATGATTGACTGGGGAGACGAAAGCGTTGTGGATGGTGGTAAAATAGACGGGGGGAACAATGGTGAATATGCAGGAATTGACTGGGGAGAAGAAAATGGAGGAGTATCTGGAATATCCATTGAGGACTCTGGTGAAGGTTGGTTATTAATGAATGTGCGAGTTGGCAGTGTTTTTATATGCTCTCAGTTGAGGTACAAAAACCCTAAAAACTAGCAATAAGCATTTTTTCAATTTAGTTTCAAAATAACGGAAGGTTTTATCTTTAATCTTAAGTGAAATTTATAAAATCTGTTAAGCTATGAAAGAGATCAAAGAATATTACATTATGTTAAAATATGAAACTTATAGAAACAATATCAAACTGATGTACGTGAGCTTCATTTTGAATAATACTAAGATGGCCTCAACATGATTACTTCGGATATGTTCAATATTTTATCCAAACGAAGAATCTGATATGGATATCTAATGGGCCATGAATGTTACTCTGTAAGTTACCGTGATATTAGCAGAAAGATATTACACTGAATGCATGCACTGTAGCTACTGATGATGAAGTCCCAATTTTTAAAGCGACAAGTGAATTTTTGGTGTTTAATTTAGCTTCAGAGAATGCAGGTTTAGCCAGTGGAACAGATGCTTTAAATGTGCTGGAGAATACCGAGACGAGAAACCTTTTTATTGACGAGTTGTTGGAGGTAATTAACATTATTTTATTACATAGATATGAGTGTTTTACCGAAAACTAGACAACTCGTATTTTCCATACGAAACTACATCAGGGATACGCATGAGATATTTTCCATAGCCTCACTAGTGAAGATATCGCTGACGTCACTCCTTTGTTTTTCCTTTGTTTTTCTTCTAGTTTTTTGTATTTTCGAAACACTCATATCTATGTAATAAAAAAAAATTACACGTTGGTTTGAACATATGAAGTTTATCTTCTCGTGGAAAAAGAGTTCACTCTTTCACTGCGCTCACTCTTGAAATATTTTTTCCACTCGAAGATAAACTTCATATGTTCGTGCCACCGTGTAATATCCTCTATTTATTACATAGATACGAGTGTTTTACCGTAAAATACGCCACTCGTAGATTTCATATGAAACAACATCCGGGATACGAGTGACATATTTTCTGTATCCTCATTAGTGAAGATATCGCTGACGCCATTCCTTTGTTTGGGACACTGTAAAATGAGTGTAATTTTCAAAACACTCATATCTACGTAATAAAAAGAAAATCACACGTTGGCTTGAACATATGAAGTTTGTGAGCGCAGTGAACTCGTGAAATATTTTTTCCACTCACCTATAATATATATTTAGCTAAGAATAACATTTGTGACCCTCCACAAGATTTCCAATAAAAAGGTGAACGCACGGACACGCATATCATGACACGGCACGGTAAGCGTGTAAGAAAAACACGGATATGCGCATACTAAACAGTTAAAACAAAGAATGTCACGGAAACTTTTGTTTTCCCTATTGGGCTTTTGTTTTTGTATGACACGCACCCGTATCATTTGGCACTGGTGTTATTTGGCACCCTTCTCGTCTTTCACCCGAGTCACTTGGCACTCCAGACTCTTCAAACTTAGAAACTGTGTTTTTGAAAACGAGAGTTTAAAGTTGTGAAAAGGAAACATAATGGTAACAAGTCTTAAGTTCGTTTTGTACCTTATGTACTCGTAATGGTTCAGATTTTAGTTTCATAACGAGGAGTTGTCTTTGCTTGTATAATAAAAGTTGCAACGAGTTGACGAACTAAATGAATTTTACGTTCAACACAAATTAGCCGTTTACGTATAAACAAAACGATTGGTAACAAGTCTTAAGTTCATTTTACGTACCTCACGAAATCGTAATGGTTCGGATTTCAGTTACATAACGAAGAGTTGCCTTGGCTCGAGTAATACAAGTTGCAACGAGTTGAACAAAATGAATTTTATGTTAAAACAAATTAGCCCTTTAGTTATAAACCGAATGCACTAAAGGCACGCGTCATTTTGAGTTAGATGGAAACGAGGCTTGAGGTGCTAGAGCGCTGCCCTAGACCTATGAAACCTTTGTGATTGTAGCCGTTCGCGTTGTTTGCTAATTATCATTCAATTTCCCTTAGTTTCATCACCTTTGTTTTTAAGTATTTTGCTTGTTTGAGTTGAAATTACTAAGGAATTTTCTCGGCAGTTTTGAAAAAAAAAATCGGACGCGCTGATTTTAAGCATGTTTCGCTGTTTCGGTTTTTCAACAACATCGTAAAATCAACACTTGAAAACACTAAGTGCTATTTTGGCTTTTACTTTGGTGAACTTCATTTGATTACCGAAACTGTACAAAACCAAATGTTAAAACATTGGAAAAGACATTTTAAAGACTTTTCTTTTGCAAAATAGCGCAAAACACAACTTTTACGAAAGGTTTTAAATGAATCTTTAACAGAATTTATTTACTACAAACAAATTTAATGATTTTTTGCTACTTGAAGATTTTGAAAAAGAAACTTACAGAGTTTGTTTTATTAATCTTATGTTTTCTAGACAGGGTTAGATTACCGTCTGAAACAAAAAAGACTGCAATGAGCACTTGCTGTGGTCCGCGGAGCTGTTTACAACATTAGAAATTATACGCGATAAAATACGATATACATTGCCGTAATTCTAAGTTGTTTGAATCTCTGCGTATTCTTGTCAAAGAAGAATATAGTTATGAAACTAGGAGCGATTACTAATGAAAATGGATAAAACCTTGCAATTTTGAACGTTCGAGCGAGCAAGTTTGAATGGTGGAGTGTAATTTTACTCAGTAATCAAGCCTGTGTCATTTTGCACTCTGGAGTGCTATTTTACACGCTGCCGTGTCATTTGACATCTTATTGTTTTACTGAACACGCAGCTTTGTTTCTGGCGTGCGATCTAAACAAAAAAAAATTTAATTAGACGTGCCATTTGACACGGGACAAATTTGCCGGCGTGCCATTTCGCTCGCTGCCTATTGTTTAGCGTGTCATTTTAGCGTGTCCCTGCGTTCACCTTTTCAATGGAAATTCTGTGGGGGGTCACATATTTTACTATTTACCAAAGCAACCGACATCCATTTTCGCAAGCACTGATTGGCTCCCGTAGCCCGCGATATCCAAGATTAGTATTTACTAAAGCAACCGATACCCATTTTCGCGCGCACTGATTGGCTCCCGTAACTCGCCATATCCTAGACTATTAGTTAATTTTGAGGCGGAAGTCAAAATGCCAGAAAGCTAAAAATAAAAAAAGGAAGAAAATAAAGTGCATTTTTATCCAATTATTTTGGTAAATACTAAAAGAACTATCCCCCTCAGGGGATATATCCACCACGATTCATTTCCCCTTTGGGGGATAGTTTTTAACTATTATTTAGTTGATTTTGAGGCGGAAGTCAAAATAGCGTCGGGTTTCCCGTCAGTTATAGACGAGGAAATTTTTGTTTGAACGAAGAAGCTATTCTAACAAACACAAAGAGGGCAACAAATATGGGTTTTCGGTTTTCAATGGTAAGAAGAAAATATTATTCTTTCTTTTTCGCCGAAAATCTACGAGAGTGGAAGCGCGTATGCTAAAGATCGAAAAAAGGTTTACATTGTTCTTTTGAAAACAAAGTGCATTGTTTTGGTAAATACTAAAACAACTATCCCCCTCAGGGTCGGTGCCTAGCGCTAGATATAAACTACGACGCTTCGCATCTCGGTATATATCCACCAGTATTCACCTCCCCTTTGGGGGATAAATAAAGGATACTACACGGTGGCGAGAAGATATGAATTTTGTTATTTATTGGTGAAACAATATTTTACAAGCAAGCGCAGCGATTGAGTAAATGCTGTTTTTTAGCAGGAAAACTGAATATAATCTTCAAGCCAACGTGTATATAACGTTCTTTTATCATATGGACAAACTGATGCAAATTAAAATAAAACAAAAACATAGCAATATTCCTCATACAAGAGCGTGTAAAAAGGTTACAGAGCACTAAAACTGGGTAAAATTACAGACAATTGTTCGTATTTTCTTTTGAAAATCTCACTAAATCGTCTTCTGAAACCCGAGTAGCAGCCATATTTTTGCAGAAAGAAGCAACAAGAAACTGGTAGAAAATCTTTTTTGAACACGGGCGAAAATCCGGGATAATTGGCACATAACATTTTTATATCTGCGCCAGTGGAATTATGGACAGTACGAGTGTTTTAGTTTCCGGTAAAAAAAAACATTGTCCGTACAGTAATAGTTATTTGTTAAATGTTAACATTTGTATATGTCTTCTGCAAAGAAGAAATTACTTACGGAATATTTTTTTTCTCACGCAGCTGGAAGCTTTCATAATCCAACGGTTGGCAGAGATGAGCAAGGATGTGGATGTGCTGTCAGCCAATCAGGTATTTTCTATTAAAGCAATATTAATTCTAAAAAAGTACAATGGACAGTGCCTTATTTCAGATCCCTTAGCTTTTATCTCAATCTGTTATTATATTTATTTATTTATTTAATACATTTTGTCACCAATACTGAGATAACTAATTACAACTAAAAAGCAACAAGGGGGTAGAAACAGAACTAAAAGTCCCTATTGACATCTACCTCCAGTCCTAATTACTTAATTACTAATGATTAAGTTAAGAATAAAAAAATTTGCATAAAAAATTGTTAAAAGGAGTTTTCACCAGGGAGAGTGTAGACAGCTTCAAGTTTTTTTTTGTAAAAACTTACAAGATTATTTTTTGATGAGTTAATTCTGGTTATTTCTTTAATGTTCTTAGGTAGACTGTTCCAAAGGGAAACGACAAGATAAAAATAAGAGTTTTTCAAATATGTCTGCTTTGCAAATTTGACTTCGTAATTGCTTAGATCGAAGTTCCTCGTTTTGTATTTACTCTCTGAGACATGGCGGAAATAATCGGAATGATTAATGCATTTTAGCCCCAATTTTATTGTAAAACATTCACTTAAGCTCGCACCACTTCACTTTCTTTTAGAAACGTCTAAGGTATTATTTTATCATCATCATTAACATTACCATCTTCATTATCATCAGCCAGTAACACCATCATCATCATCTACTACACTCATCACTACCATCATCCTCACCACTACAGTCATCCCTACCATCATCATCATCCACTACAATCATCCCTACCATCATCATCATCCACTACAATCATCATTACCATCATCATCACCCACTACAATCGTCACTACCATCATCATCATCCACTACAATCATCACTACCATCATCATCATCCACTACAATCATCACTACCATCATCATCATCCAATACAATCATCACTACCATCATCATCATCTACTACAGTCATCACTACCATCATCATCATCCACTACAATCATCACTACCATCATCATCCACTACAATCATCACTACCATCATCATCATCCACTACAATCATCACTACCATCATCATCATCCAATACAATCATCACTACCATCATCATCATC
>JAOBBB020235926.1:0-11372 GCA_025331005.2 Zoanthus gigantus | reverse complement strand
CTCAAATTTGTTCAATGAAAAGTATGGGCTCAGGTTGGGAGAATTTAAAAATACAACTGGCACTGAAAGGGTTAAGCTATAATACGAAAGTAGCCTGGCTCCTACAGTGTATGCTCTTCATATCATGTGATTAAAGCTTGAATTTATTTGAATTTTAATGAATTACACACTTTTTCTGTCGTGAAGTCGTAATGAGATATGTTGTTTTTAGGTACCGCCTTAAGCTGGAAGTGTGGAGTAAAACTGACGTAGAGAACAAAGGATTTTCTATTTACGAGTTTACTGTGTCGTCTATTCCGTTTGGAGGCAACTGCTCTGTGCAACCTCCTTATGGGAAAGGCTTGGACACTATTTTTCTGCTCGACTGTGATAATTGGAACGACACCCATCATCCTATCGCGTACGACTTTGTTGCGTCGCTAGGAAACGGTTTGTACTCCATCCTCTCCTTTGGTTTTAAACCTTTCGATTCACTTACATTACCTCCTGGAGACCTAGAAGCAAATCACTCAATGAATATAACAGCGATGATCTCAAACTATTACGGAGTTACCACACAAGAACAATTTTCTGTTCAGGTAGGAACTATTCCATACGTAAACAAAACCAAACTTGTTGAATAGTGCGTCGGCGAATAAATAAAAAGACATGATTTAAAGTGCGTCGGCAAATAGGTAAAAACGTGATTTAAAGTGCGTCGGTGAATAGGTAAAAACGTGATTTAAAGTGCGTCGGCGAATAGGTAAAGAACATGAGAATTAGAATACGTCGACGAGTAGTTAAAAACGTGAATAAAAATGCGTCAGCGTGTAGACAAAAACGTGAATTTAAGTGCATTAGTGAAAAAGTAAAAATGCGATTTTAAAGTGTGTCGGCGACTGAGTAAAGAACATGATTTAAAGTGCGTCAGCGAGTAGGTAAAAACAGGAACTAAAAGTTTGTCGGCGAGTTGGTAAAAAAACGTGATTTAAAGAGCTTCGGCGAGTACGTAATAAACGTGAATAAAAATGCGTCAGCGTGTAGAAAAAAAACCCTAAATTTAAGTTCGTCAGCGAGTAGGTAAAAATGCAATTTAAAGTGCGTCGGAGACAGGGTAAATAACATGATTTAAAGTGCGTCGGCGAGTTGGTAAAAAAACGTGATTTAAAGTGAGTTGGCGAGTACGTAAAACGTGATTTGAATTGTGTCGGAAAGTAGATAAAAAACGTAATTTAAATTGCGTCGGCGAGTACGTAAAAACGTGATTTAAATTACGTCGGCAAGTAGGTAAAAAAGGGTGGTTTAAATTGCGTCGGAGAGTTGGTAAAAAAAAAACGTGAATAAAAGTGCGTCAGCGTGTAGATAAAAAAAAAAAACCGTGAATTTAAGTGCGTCAGCGAGAAGGTAAAAAAACGTGAATTAAAGTGCATCTGCAAGTTTGTAAAAACGTGATTTAAATTGCGTCGGCGAGTAGGTATAAAGAACGTGATCTAAAGTGCGTCGGCGAGTAAGTAAAGAACGTTATTTAAAGTGCGTCAGCGAGTAGGTAAAAAAAACGTAATTTAATGTGCGTCAGCGAAAAGGTAAAAACGTGATTTAAAGTGAGTTGGCGAGTAGGTAAAAAGTGCGTCGGCGAGTATTATTGACTTTAAAATCCTTTCAGTTTTGCTGTATTGTATGTAATCATTTTGATATTGACCGCGATTTCTACACTTATTTCAAGTCATGTGAAAGGTGAATTAATTAACTTGACACGAGCGTGGGACAAAGGAAGAAAAAACATTTGAGTCCCCGATAGGATTTGAACTCATTACACCTGGCTAGCGCTCTATCCACTAAGCTATAGAATTCTTGTAAAGGTCATGTAGCTGAGTTCCGATATGTGACACGCTCGTGCGGTGTTGATTAATTCACCTTTCACATTTTATTATTAAGCGTAAAATTTACCATCTCTATTTCACTGTTTTCAAGTCATTACAAAATTATCACTAGCCATAAAACAGAGCTTCGAGACAATATTTATTATCTTTTCTTTAGGGACTAGAACTGAAGAATAAGCTTTTTAATACCATGTTCAGAAAATTATGTTTAGTGTCTAATGTCAGCTAGAAGATGATGAGACGGTTTTGTGAGATGTAGTTTTTGAAGTGCTTCTTCATCGGGTTATTTTTCCTTGTCTTCTCTGTGCTGCTCTCTTAACATACTAACTAACAATGTAAGAAAAACAAAAATAATAAACGGATACGATTTAAGAAGAAGGTTAATTGAATTTTGCACCATTCATAATTTCAAAATATTTTTTTGAGATTTTGCCAATGTGGGCTGTTTCAATAAATTCTTATTTTTCGCTTCATCCGTTTGTCATCAACCAAGAAACAACATTTAATTGAATTTTATTATATAGATACTAATAATATATCAGGATTTTTCCTTTTTAAAATCCTATCTTCATCGCGCGCAATTTGCAAGTCAATTTCAAGAGATCTTACCGCTCAGGCGCGCGGCCGGTTCTTTTGTAATTCCATTGAGAGATGTTTTCAGCACTAGAAGACAAAATTCGTATCCCGAAAAAAGTCATGTATAATATCCTCTATGTAGTTCTTTTTTTCTCTATTTCACGTAAAGTTGAAATGAGTGTGGAACTAATTCTTATAAAAATATCTTATTTTTGGACTTTGACGACAGGTGCTATCGCCTTTTAGTAACAGCTCGACTGCAAGCGTGACTTCCAAATTGTTCAAGATGGTAGGAAGCAGTAGCGAATTGAGCCGTGCAGTTGAAAAAGTCCGGAACTTTAGTGCATTTCAAATTGCAGTAAATTTGCTTGTTTCAATGAAACAAGTTGATCGGCAGACATTGAACACCAAGAACAGAACAGAGGTAAATTGTGCGTTTTCCTTTTTTTAAAATGTAGTTATTTATTTTATAATTCACCATGGTTCAAACCTTTGGCTTTGTTACGACTCGGGAAAGATCATTTTACTCGAAAGTAACTGAAATTGTATCGCGAATAGTTTATGTGATATTCCTGTTTATTTTATAGATATGAAGTGTTTTACCGAAAAATGGACAACTGGTATTTTCCATACAAAACTACATCCGGGATACGAGTGAGATATTTTCCATACCCTCACTGGTGAAGATATTGCTGACGTCATTCCTTTGTTTTTCCTTTGTTTTTCGTCTAGTTTTTTTTTTTTAATTTACGAAACACTCATATCTATATAAAAAAAAGAAACTTTCACGTTGGTTTGAACATATGAGTTTATCTTCTCGTGGAAACAAGATTTCGCTCTTTCGCTGCGCTCATTCGTAAAATATTTTTCCACTCGAAGATAAAATTTATATGTTCGCGCCACCGTGTAATATCCTTTATATAATTCTGATTCGGAGCTGATTATCTGGCAATACAGCTGCGCAGAATTAAAATATTATGGTTTGATGCTGTACTTCCTTATAATATTTTTCTTTATTTTCTTATTAACGCTAAAAAATATTTACTGACAAAGTTTAAAGTTATGGGGAGAAAAATGCAGGATAAAATTCTTTTCAGTAAGATCCGGCGAGTGTAATTTGGAGAATGCTAAAAGCAGAATGCGACTGCAGGGTCAGCGAAAGTACATGCAAGCCTAAACCCTAATTTTAACTCTAACCCTAACTCTATTAATAAAAATTACTTAAGTTTGTCATCCACACTTGAAAATTCCATAAATAGAGATTTTGAGGGATAAAGGCAGGGTAGTTTAAAACTATCATTTCTTTCAAAAGAAAACCCAGGAAACTAGGAATGGCATTTAGGTATTACGTCACATAAAGGATGATCACATGACAGTGCTTGCCATACTTCAACTGATTTTCTAAAGGTTTCACCCGGCAAAGGACAAAAAATGCTATTTTTGTGTAATTTTGGCCATGATGTGTCACATGACACATCATGATTAGACGCATCTTTTAGCTTTAAATGGTTTAATCGATTTCAATTTATTGAAATGTATATTTTTTGGTGCATTGTTAATTTTCAGATAAAAAGTTTGATTCTCAGCCAGGTAGACAAAATTGAAGTAAAGAACCTTCGTGAATTGGTTATGGCATTAACAGTGTTGTCGTTGATAACAGAAGCTCCTAGTGATGTTACTCAAGACTTAAAGGTTTGCTATTCTCTGTCTTCTTTCTTTTCCTTGGACCGCACTTAACAAGCAATTGATGTGTGGGGTTTGTTTTTAACGCGTCGCTAGTTAATTAAACGCCGCCCCCGTTTGAGCGCCGCCGAGAATGAGCGCCGCATTTGAGATGAAAACGCTTTAAAGAGCGCCGCCCCCGAATGAGTGCCGCACTAACTATTTGCAAATGCGGCGCTTAATCGAAACACCGTCAGAATCGTTGAAGAACTTAATATAAAACAAATACAATTCTTAAATCAGCCTTGGGAATTTATTTTCTTGTATAAGATCGTATTTTATTTCAAAGTGAGTGTACTTTAAAGCCTTTTTATTTAACTCTGTTTTTAGAATCTTGGCAAGGCATAGGTCCGTCGTGAAAGCAGAGAACTTTGCAGGAATAACAAGGCCAATTTCTCTCTTCCCCTTTCCAGTAACTTGTGTGACGAGTTTGTTCTCCGTGTTAGCTTCTAGAAAAAACTTCATTAAACGCAACAATTCTATCGGAACGTGACCAACAAGCGTCTTGTTTTCGTTTGCAGCGTTCAGTTGTTTCGTAACGCGATACACGCCTATGGCGTTTTCGTCGTTTTCTTTCGCTTCAGCACGCGCGTATCTTTGTTGCACTCCAGCTTTTCATTCATGAGGGGAGTCCAAACGCTAGTTCATCAAACCACGGCAGAAACGTGTTTATGAAATTATAATTTTATTGCTATCTTAATCATACCATTTTTATTACTATTTTTAAAGTAAGGCAGAATATTTATACTAAAATCAGGGCTAGTTTAATACATGAAGGCGTCTATGGCTATGCATCACACTAACTGAGGCTTCACTGATATATGTGGAGCAGGCAAATTCGATGCCTTTTTGATCTGAACACAAAAAAACAGCTTCAGGCTTGTATGTTGTTTAATTATTGCGGAAACTTCCAAAACAACTATGTTTGTTTTTCACTTTTGATCAGGACAAATCCATGGAAATGCTTCAAGTTATGAATGAGCGTTTACAACTGTTTAGAAAACAGAGATTTCTCTTCAAAGCCTTTTACATCACTATTGCTGAGCATAATATAGCATCTGTTATTAAGAACGTCATGGCTGTTCGGACATTCCTGGAATCAGGTCTAAACAACACAAACCCTGAAGTAAGTATAAACAGCACGCATTAAAGTGTTTGTATTTGAGCTGGTGGGAAACGGAGGAACGCACATGCTAAGAATAACATTCCCCATATTTTGCGTTGCTTTAACACCATATACAGTAATTACTTAATGTTTCGAAAGTGTTACAAGGGCAAAACAAAGGCTATTGTCACCTTTATATAAACGGGGTGTTAAGAAGAGGGAGGAGAATGCCTGACAAACCTTAATTTTCTCAGAATTCTAAGTCTTCATTTAACTGTATAAAGGAATCACTGTGTCCCGATCATTCAACAAGGCTTGCACAACATATCGTTTTGGGAAGGGTGTTGACAAATCCTATGAAATGCAGGATCTTTATCATCATTCCAAAAAATTGACACTGTACGAATCAAAGTTTAAAACCTGCTTTAAGGAAAGATACTTGACCTTGTTTTGACTGACAATAATGTTAGATCAATAAACGGTCTATGTGAACTATCAAACTGGATATAAGTGCTTGTGCGTAGCCATCACAAATGTTCATATAAGCTTGAATTTGCGAGCATTAAGTAAAAATCTGAGAGCGTCTTTCGAGATCAGGGGCAGCTACCCTACAACGGGAAAGCAGAGACAATCTTTAAGGTTTATAATCTAAATGATCGGGATCGTAAGCTCAACCAATCGCCAGGTAAAAGCACACGATGTTGCTATTTTTATCTTCCCCAAAATGCAACGCAAGATAACAAGCAACAAAAAACATATGCATGAAAAAGCTGGTTAAAAAACGCTGACGTTGCATAAAAAACAGCTTGTAAATTTATTAAGTTTCAATTTAAGAATTCTGATCATATTGCTCAATAACAGTTACGGTATTTTGTTTGCTCGTCCGGTTTAGAATAGTTGTGAGAGCTATTCTCATTGGCAACATTGACCCGACATTAACAAAGAAGGAAAATAAAACAACGAAATAACTTTCCTCAATATGGTTTAAGTATTACCTAAAACATAAATGGAATGCGGCGTCGATGTTTCTATAGAAACAGTTTTACAAGTAGTTAAACTTTACACCGTACTGAATCGAGAAAGAATTTTAAAAAACTGAGTTTCGGACTGTAGTTCTTCGTCGGAGTGAATGGCATTTACTCCGACGGTGAATGGTGTAAAATTTAACTACTTGTAAAGTTTTCCAAAAACGTATTACTTCAAATGTTGAAATGAATAATGGTCTATCGCACCACATATATTGAAACACATTACTTCAAATGCTGAATTGAATAATGGTGTATCGCGCCACATATATTGAAACACATTACTTCAAATGTTGAATTGAAATGGCATATCGCACCACCAAACAACGCAGGCACATCTAGATCTAACGCTATGATTACAACTTCAAAACGATTTTCAAAATATCAGACACTGCTTTCGATGGAGCTGCTTCTTTTGCTTTAGCAATCAGAAGTTTGATTAAGTGACATCATCATATTACAATAAAATTGTAGGTGAAGCACACTGACATTTTTTCACCTTATTTTTCAGTTACAAAGAATTTCCTTTTTAGCGTTTGAAAAAGAAATAAACTCAATGGTGAGCTCTCATCTGTCGGATATGGTAGCAGGAGAAGAACGCGTGACTGTAGACTTGGGAGAGACAAAAGTAGTAGCAGCAAAAGTTTTACCAGAAGGACTCGACAGCCTGCAAATTGGTACGGGTGACAATGTGGTGGACCTCCCTACAGGAAAAGAAATCTCCAATTTAGCTGGCGAGTCTCCGTTGAATGTTATGGCAAGTATTGGTAAAATACAACACTCATAAGTACTACTAAAACCTAAATAGTGTTACATTAGTTAACAAGTGGATTTATCTTATTTCGTTGGTAGAGATATAAAATATTTGGATAAAAAAGCACTTTCTTTCAACGAAACAAAAAAAAATTTAACCCTTTTCTTAGTTTTGTTACGTGCGATTCCTGACATCACTATCATCATCATCATCATCATCATCAACATCATCATCATCATCATTATCATCATCATCATAAAAAACATCACCATCATCATCATCATCATCATCATCATCATCATCATAATAATTAGAATTTTGCGAAATTGTTTTCTCCCTTAATCTTTGGGCTTTAATAAATAAATAAATAAGTAAATACTAATTACGTTTATTTATGCTCATCAGAAAATAATACTTATTTGCAGTTGACGTCATACTCATCGAATCCCTACACGTGGGATGACAGTGCTGCTGATGTTACTTCCGGTGTGGTCAGCATGGACATTGAGGGGTTGTCAGTTTCTGGATTATCGAAACCAATATCAATTAAAATGCCCTTAAAGACAAAAAAGTCTATACCCAATCCAATCAATGGTACAAGCCACTACTTCATGAAACCAGGAGTAACAAACGTTCACGTCATCTCTATTGAAAGATTAGGAACTTCATTTTTTGTCACAATTACTCCTGAGAACAGTTCAGTCAGCTTCGAGCTTTTACTCAAATTTGGAAAACGTCCCAAAATTGATGATCATAATAATAGATTCTATTTGCCAGATTTGTCATCTTGTAGCTCAAGTGGATTTGAAGAACAAAAGGTCATCTTTTCAAACTGCAGTTTAGATCCGTACACAATATTTTTTGGTGAAGATATTATCGATAAAACAGGATTGTATTATCTTGGAGTTTTGCGGCACGAAAATAAAACTGAAAGACATAAGAGGTCTAGAAGATCCTGTTTTGGTCAGCGGAGACAGAAAAGGGCATGCGTGGAAGATAAAGATCCTCCTCCAACCCTGGCTACTTTTGTAAATAAAACACTTATACCACAGTATGATCCCCAAACTGATGTTAACTACACAATTAACATCGATAAACAAAAGTGTTTGTATTGGTCAATTACCATGCAAATGTGGACTTCCGAGGGATGCAAGGTTAGTAGACGATAATAATACAATTGAATTCTTTTGCATACACGATTACAAGCTATGGTATAAACAAAACAACACATTTAATAGTTCACAACAGAATCAGAGCTAGTGAATGAGGAGAAAAGTTCGAATAAACCTTTTAAAACACAGATTACGACAAAGCGAAGAACAATGATCGAATTTTAATATAATTTTTTATCATTCTTCAGCTTGATGTTGTTGTTCGAAATTATTAAAAAAAGGGTTCCTTTAAAGACCAAACTATGCAGCCTGTTGTTAATTGTACCAGGGCTGTATCCGCCTCATTTTCTAAGTTGACAAACGTTTCAGTCTAAGTCACTAAATAGCTTCCTTGAGTCGTAGAATTGCGTACGTGACGAAGGACTCTAATTAAGATTTATGTAATCGTATGTTAGAAGAAAACAAAAATTGCATATAATCAAAACTACATGTGTTAACTTCTTCAGATATGATAAAATAAACAATATTGTGTAAAAGGAAAATTCTGGTATGCTATATTGGACATTGACTAGTTTTGACTTTATTTTTCTTAGTTGTGCCAAAAACGATAAATGGAGGTAAGACAACATATAACGGCGATCTATACAGAGTGCTCTAAGGTGTTCAATGCCTGCATTCTATTCTAGTTATATACCTTTCCACCACAAATTCAAGGGAGCCATGTATCCTAGATTCCACACTTTGGATTCCGGATTCCATGTCCATGGATTCTGGATTCCATGTCCATGGATTCCGAATTCGATGGTCCAAAAGTGGTTGGATTCCGGATTTCATAAACTGGACTTCGGATTCCAAAGTCTTTGGATTCCGGATCTCACAGGCTAAAATTTCCCGGATTCCGGAATACCTTTGATAGGCCCAATAAATGATACATGGCTATGCTTCTTATCTCTTTTTTCCTCAGGCCGGCCAAAACATCACCGGTAATACTTTACAGTGTCTGTGTAATCATCTGACATCATTTGGAGGTGGAGTTGTGGTTGCACCAAACCCGATCGATTTTGACAAAGTCTTCTTAGCAATGTCACAGTTGAGTGTCACTGGAAATGTAGCCGTGCTAGCTACAATAATTAGCATCTTCCTTGTGTATTTTATTGCTGTTGTTCTGGCAAGAAGGGCCGACAAACAGGATGAGAAAAAGGTACTACAATGCTTTCTCCTATTTCCTTCTTTCTTTTCTCAACTGTTGTAGGTAAAACGATGTTCACACCTTTTGCCTAAATATGGTAATGGAGAACAGTGTGGAAAATGAAGTGGTCCTAATAATGTGAGACTAATGTCTTCTACTATGTTAGGGAAGTGTTACAAATGTACGTTTTGCCACCCAACGTTTTGAGACTTTTAGAACGCTTAAAAACTTCTTAAAAACTGCTTTAAAGGACCCAAACTTTTATCTTCGTTCACTTGAATTTGTTCAGTTTTAAACTTAGATACTATATATAAGGTCTTTGTTCAGTTATTAATAATCGTTGTTGCTAATGAAACAGATTGTAAAACATGAATCTGGCTCTTGTCAGCTATCTACGTTTGTCTACTTTTTTCTAAGTATTGCCAGTAAAGAAATAATTTCATATTCTGGTTTAATAATATATCGTGTTCGGGCTCAATTTTTGTTTCGTACTTAAGGGCTATCAGTAGAAAGCATTAACTTCCAGGCATAGAAACGTGATTTGTACAATGCATAATCAACAACTGGGATCATTTAATCACAACTCATTGCGTCGCAACCAGAGTGCACTGCGCGCTGAGGCAAAGCCTTGTTTTTATATCAGCTGTGCTGACGCAAACCAAACAAAAGTCAAAAATACAAGATAATTTAACACTTTGTTCTATTAAATGTAAATGCACATTTAAACAAACAAGAATATCCGCAGCATTCTAATAACCTTGGACTATTCTCGTTTAAGTTTTATTAGTATTGGATATAACTAAACTTTTATCCTGGTATTGAGTTCATAAAAAAGATGTCGTGTCCTATACTAGCTCATTTTGTGCTTTTTTTTAATTGCCTTTATTTGTGTGAACACTACAGTAGTTTGAAGGTAGACAATAACATTTAATAACATTGCAAATCCAAACTAACTATTTAATGTTTATTTCCTATCATTATATGTTCAATGTTTTGAGAATATTTTTTGTACTTAAGTTCTATACTTGATAAATATTTTGTGAGTTTGTTATAAAGAGAAGTATGCCATTTCAAAACTAAAAGAACGCTAGAGGTCAAGAATTCGAATCCTATTGAAACCTCAGGGAAGTTATCTTTTCAAGGCAACTCTTTCAAAATCATTGCAAAACCAAACAATTAAAATATAGTATGAAGAACTTGAACTTAAAACTTTTTGGTGTGATCGTCGTTTACAAAGAAAAAAACGCTTCCATAAAAGTGACAAACAAACTATTGATTTATCAGATTGGTCCACCAATTTGGGTGATAAATGAACCCGGTGCAGCCAGTACTACTTATGATGTCATAGTTAGCACTGGTATCAACCCCAGAAGTGGCACAACGGCCAAGATCACAATGGTTATCTACGGATCCCTTGGAAACAGTGGTCCACTCAAGATTCAGGTTGTACATAACGAATTATATTAGCTTGATTGTGATTCTATGTAAAAGTGTTTTGTCATCACATGTGATATTAATAAAGTAACCATAATCATAGTAAACTGTTAGCAAATCTTGTAAAAATTCGTAGAGTTCCTTTTTGTTTTTGTTTTTTTCTGGTCACACTTGTGCAGGTGATATCATCATTAGCTTAGCAGCCGCGTCGTCAACTAACGGCCGTCTTGATTGAATGGACTCGATTGAATGTCCACATAAAATGCGCTGGGTTTTTCGACAAAAGCAAGGAAGGTTCAAACATTTTTATCATGTCAAATGCTAATGTAATAGTTAGTGGAAGTATCCAGGAAGGTGACGGTCACAGCAAAGAATCTAGAGGAAGACATGCAATGTGCTTTTATGAGTTTCAGATCTGTTATGAGCAATTTCGTGTCATCATCGTTTCAGCCACATCCCATAAGCATTACATTTCTATGAGTCTGTTTAAAACCTTGTTTCGCAACTGAGCAGGAGCAGGCGTGTAGCATAGTTGGTAAGTGCGCTGCCTTCTGTGCTGGAGGTCCCCAGTTCGATTCTCAGTGACTCCAACGTCT
>JAOBBB020235925.1:0-20233 GCA_025331005.2 Zoanthus gigantus | reverse complement strand
CCTGCGTGTATTGTTCCTGTACCCTTCGCTGTATCTATGGTTACGGTAACCCCACTGGGGTTATGTTTCAGTGTGTATTTATGATTCGGTGCTGTATCAAATGTAACCACTGTTCTCAAATAGGGCTGTAATGGAGTTAAGTACGGCGGTGTTACGGTGGGAGGTTTTTTGTTATCAGAGTGTTTGTTCTCCGTGCGATTCTCTGGTTTTGGGGTAGGTATGGGACAGGCACTTAAAAGTAGCGTGCATGCAACACATACGCTACACACTCTGTGATATTGTTTCAGATTAGTGCTTAAACTACGTAATATAATACGATTAATTATGTGCATAAATATATTTTAGGAGGTTAGATTAAATTATGCAAGGCATATCACGCATAGTATGAAAAATAGTGTTACTCTGGTTTTTTGTTTTGGTTTGACGCTTAGAATGCTTAAAAAAGCACTATGTGTACCATATGGGTTGTTCAAGCCCACATGCGTAAGCTACCGCAGTAATGTATGAATTATATTCGTACATTACGCGTGAGTGTTTCAGAAAAAGTAAGTATCCGTTTTCCATATACCTTTATTGATGGCGTATAGGCTGTTCTTAAATACTACTATTTGAAAATATTGAGTATTCACCACTGCTTTATTTTTATTGACTGTCATTACTTTTTCCCATGTTCTGACATTGTCTGAGTGCCATACATCGTTTTTGTAGTAATCACTACTCATGACATAAAGCTTGTCATTAAATACAATCGCTTTCAAATACTTGTTCTTGCTCGTACTCCATGGTCCATTGTTTATCTGTCTCCATGTTTCGCCATCGTTTGAACGCCATACATCGTTGTTAAGAGTGTTTTCATGAAGACTTCCACCTATGACGTAGAGCATGTTCTTAAATACAACCGCTTGAAATGAAAATTTTGGATTCCATGGTAGATCTACTGTTGTCCATGTTTTTGTTTTACCATTGTTTGAGTAATATATACGGATTTTCCCATCAGCATCATTACTTATGACATAAAGCCTATCCTTAAATACGACTGCTTGCAAAGATTTCTTCGGACTCCATGGTGTATTATTATTTACCTGTTTCCATGTTCTACCATCGTTTGAACGCCATATATCGTTTTTATAAACTTCACTATATCCACCTATGAGATAGAGGTGGTTCTTAAATACGACTGCTTGCAAAAATTCTCTCGGACTCCATGATGCATTATTATTTACCTGTTTCCATGTTCTACCATCGTTCGAACGCCATACATCGTTTTTATGAACTCCACTATATCCACCTATGAGATAGAGGTGGTTCTTAAATACGATCGCTTTGAAATGCTTTCTTGTGTTCCATTTTGTACCTTTTTGTGATACTTTGACAAACCCTACCGTCACTTGTTGTCGCACACCATCACTGAATATTTCCGCACTTGTTTTAACTTTCACTTCACATTCATAGATTCCAGAATCTAATGTTAAGGGTGATATACCATTGTTAGTATTTTGTTCATACACATTAGGAGGTGTTATAATAACAAACCGTTCTTCATTCTTCGCAGTATTAACACACATAATGTGATATTCTGCTACATCCAGCCCTTTTTTCGTATTCTCTTCATTCTTCTGCCATGTAAGTTTCAAAAACCAGTTATTTGCCTTACGTGTGTTTTTCTCTACCGTGAAGTCTTGTACGTCCACAGGCTTGCCGATTGTGCCTTCAATTGTTTTAGACCACGGACCGTAAAAACCTTTTTCATAGAACGCTTGCATTTTTACTTCGTACACATCTCCCGGAGTGAGATCTAGTATTTCATATCCTGTCTTAATTTTGGATATGTTTATTAATCGAGTGTGTGCTGTATTGGTTGTTTTATTCTTCCATGAGACATGGTATCTCCATATTGCATCTTCGACTTGTTTCATTGACCATGTGAGGTGTACTGAAGTTTTTTTGAACAGTGCGGTGTGGAGTTTTGGTGGTGGGTAGACTACTGTCCATGAGTGTTCCTTGTAGCAAGAAATAAAATTGAGTAAAACATAAAAACATAGGATAATAGAAGAATATTTTTGGTTCACTATTAGCACGAATATTATCTTAGTAATTAAATATAACATAAGTCAAGAAGTTTCTTAAGTTACTGTGACCCGATTTACAATGGAGCAAGAATACAATACACGTTTGATGTAATAGGACTCTAAATTATTTTTCCAAAATAATTTTACTACTAAATTCTCGAAGACTTTGTTTAATAAAACATCTTGAATTCGTTATTATAACGCTTTCAATAATGCGCGCACATAATTTGTGCCACGACTATAATAAAATTTATGTATCATTCCCTTGTCTATTATCCCCACAATATACTCTGTAGTCGAGCAGAGGCGGTTCATGACTTTAATGGTATGTTAAAAGCATTGTTGCAGAATATGCGCACTGTGATGAACGTACAAAAAGGCGTTGGAATAGCGGCACCTCAGCTTGGGGTTGGGTTCCGTTGCTTTCACGCCAAGTTTCAAGAGCGCGTATATACCTTTGTGAACCCAAAGATTACCGAATTTTCAGCAGAAACATGTATATATGAAGAGGGATGCTTGAGCATTCCGGGTGTGTACGCGGACGTTAAGCGTTACGTTGCGCTGCACATAGATGCTTATGATGGAAAGGGCAAGCCCTTTTCCATGGATGTAGACGGCTTTCTTGCCCGCATTATCCAGCATGAGTATGACCACTTAGAGGGAGTGTTGTTCATCGACCATCTTTCTCGTACTGCGCGGCGCCTAGCTCTTAAAACCTATAAAGTGTCAGAAGAAAACTCACAGTGATGGGGTGCATACGTCGTATTTTGTTTGCGGGTTCGGCGGAATTTTCGATGCCCACTTTGCGCGCCTTGCATGAATGCGGCCTTGTGTGTGCTGTGCTTAGCAGGCCAGACAAGCCTTGTGGACGTGGACAGCGTGTGCACCCAAATTGTGTAGCTGCCTTTGCTAAAAGTGTGGGGCTCCCGCTTATTACACCACAGTCTCTTAAAGCTGAGGCGCGTGAAACTGTTGCACGCTTTGCTCCCCAGCTCATGATTTGTGTGGCTTACGGCAAAATATTCGGACCACATTTCTTAAAGCTGTTTGAGTATGGGGCTATCAACGTGCACCCCTCGCTTTTGCCGCGTTTCCGAGGCCCTTCTCCTGTACCCGCCAGCATTTTAGCAGGTGACTTTCAGACTGGAGTTACCCTACAGCGCATGGCATTGGCTATGGATGAAGGAGATATATTATTACAAACTTCTCGGAAAGTTACAGATGACGATGACAGTGAGAGCTTACTTGCAGATTTAGCAACGGCAGGTGCTGCAGACGTAATGAATTTTATTAAAAATAAAGAAGAGATCAGCGCTATGGCTATGCGACAGAATGATGCAAAAGTGGTCTATTGCACCAAGCTCTCCCCTATGTATGGGCGCATTGGGTGGATGGAAAGCGCACACGGTATGGTGCGCATATCGCGAGCTTTTTCAAGGCCGTATTGGGGTGCGCAGGCATTTTATCAGCCTGTGGCGAGCAACAATGCTCAGATGCTTAAGCTATGGCGTATGCATGTAGTTGAGGGGGAAGGAAAAAGAGCACTGCCGGGCACGGTTCTAGGCACCGATGCGCAGCACGGCATACTCATACAGGCTGCGCGGGGGGTTGTAGGCTGCACAGAGTTACAGTTACAAAACCGCAAGAGACTCTTTTGGAAGGAATTTGCGCGTGGTGAGCCTGCTATTATGCACACTCGCTTATGCTAAAATAAAAACCATACTTTATGCATCATCGTTTCTATCGATATATTTTTATAATATAAGGTTTATTCATGTCATACGCGCAACACAATACAACGGAAAGAAAGAGCCTTACTATATTTCAACGATTCTTTGCGCTTTCAATTCACATCTGCATAGTCATGGGCGCAGTTTTACTTTTTGCTTTGGTGGTTTTTTTAATATTTTTCAAGCCAATGCCGGTAGTGAGCGTGCCTAGCATGGTTGGCAAGAGTTTTGTAGATGCGGTCTTGCTTTTGCAAGAGAAGGGGCTCCACCCCTCTGTTACCTTGCAGTATACAGATGATCCCTTAGACAAGGGAGTAGTCATAAAACAGAACGTGACCGAAGGTACTGCGGTACGTGCTAAGCGCATTATAGGGCTTACCGTAAGTCAAGGCACAGCTATCGCCGAAGTACCCGATTATCGAGAGCTGCGCTATGATGAAGTTGAGCGGAATATTAGGGCTCAGTCTTCCGGTGTTGATGCATTGCTTGAAATTGTAGGCGTACAAAAGGTCTTTCAAACTGCTGCCGCTGGTATCGTTATTGCGCAAAAACCTGCACCGGGAACCAAGATTACAGGCAAGAATACCCCGATATCTTTTGTAATAAGCCGTGGTGACCCCTCTTTTGAGATCTTTATGCCCGATGTTTTGGGCTTGTACTTTTATGAGCTATACGAGATGATGGAGAGCATGAAAGCACATTTTGATTTTTACCTGTCTGATAGAGATGTTGCGCTTGTGACGGAAACGATAGCGAATCGTAAGCCCGGTATCATCATTGATCAAAACCCTGCGGCAGGTAAGGCTGTCTTAGCTGCAAATGCTCGGTTTCGCATTGGCATACGCGCTAGAAGTAGTTCAGAAAATGAGGCTGAGGACATGTCTGACGCGGTTGTGGATCTATTGAAGATTAGCTTGCCTAGTTATGATAAGCCTGTAAAGCTTGTAATACGCACTCGGGAGATTGACTCCGCTGAGGCGCGTAGACTGGTATCCTTTTTTACGCGAGGTGGAACGGTGAGACTCCCTTATTTTATTACTGCTGGTACCATGTATGAAGCCGAAGCAAATGGTGAGACACTGTGGAGATACACCGTGTCGGAATGAGGCACAGTTAAGACTTAGCGTGTATGTACAATCCCGTAGATCCTAAAGAAAGTTTTTCTTATTTGGAAGAACAAGTGCTCTTGTATTGGAAGGAGCGCGATATTTTTCAGAAATCTTTGAAAAAAAATAAAGACAAAACCGAGTTTGTATTTTACGACGGCCCCCCCTTTGCTACAGGCATGCCGCATTTTGGGCATTTTGTGCCAAGTACGGTTAAAGACATTATCCCGCGTTACAAGACTATGCAGGGTTATTTTGTAAAGAGGCGCTTCGGTTGGGATTGTCATGGGTTACCTGTAGAATATGAAGCTGAGCGTGAGTTGGGTATATCCGGCACGCATGAAATAGAGCAATACGGTGTTGCAGCATTCAATGAATACTGTCGCTCTGTTGTAACACGCTATACGGAGCAGTGGCGTGTAGTTATAGAGCGCTTGGGGCGTTGGGTTGACTTTGATGATGATTATAAAACCATGGACTTGGATTACATGCAAAGTATATGGTGGGTGTTCTCGGAGCTCTGGAAGAAAGGGCTCATTTATAAGGGGCATTATATTCTACCTTACAGCGCGGCGTTAGCAACTCCGCTTTCTAATTTTGAGGTGAATTTAGGGGGGTACAGAGATGTGCATGACCCTGCCATAACCGTACGCTTTGCCCTATGCTCTGAAGAGAAAACCTATATACTTGCATGGACGACAACGCCGTGGACCTTGCCTTCCAACATGGGGCTTGGAGTGAATAAAGAAATTCAATATCTACGTGTACTTGACAGTGAGTCTGGTGATAGGTACATACTCGCAGAAGATCGTTTACCGCAGTATTATAAAGATGCAAGTGAGTATGAGATTGAAAAAAGGTTTTTAGGCGATGAGCTTATAGGGGCGCGATATTATCCGCTTTTTCCCTACTTTGCACATATTGCAGAACAAGGCGGGTTTACCGTGCATGCTGCAAACTTTGTTAGTTCAGATGAGGGTACGGGCATAGTCCACCTAGCAGGAGGGTTTGGGGAAGACGATTATAATGTTTTGTGCAAGGCTTATGGGTTGCCAGTCATTTGCCCTATAGACGACGAGTGTAAGTTTACAGACGAAGTTGCAGATTATTGCGGTATGTTTGTCAAAGATGCTGATAAGCCCATCATTGAGCGCCTTAAAAATGAAGGAAAACTAGTTAAACGTGAGCAGTATTTGCACAGTTACCCCTTTTGTTATCGCACCAACACGCCTCTTATTTACCGCGCAGTGCAGTCGTGGTTTGTGAATGTGAGCAAAATAAAGAAAACCATTATAGAAGCAAATAGACATATCACTTGGTTGCCTACGCATTTGCAAGAGGGGCGTTTTGGGCACTGGCTCGAAAATGCACGCGACTGGGCTATATCTCGCAATAGGTTTTGGGGAAACCCCATACCGGTATGGATGAGCGAGGATGGGGTATATATGGAAGTCATAGGCTCTGTCTCAGAGTTAGAAGCAAAAAGTGGCAAGAAGCTTGAAGATATTCACAAGCATTTCATAGATGACATTACGTGGATTGCGCCAGATGGCAAGCAGTGTATGAAACGCGTGAAACAAGTCTTGGACTGCTGGTTTGAATCTGGTGCCATGCCCTATGCACAGAGTTACTACCCTTTTAAGAACAAGGAGAAGTTTGAGGAAACTTTTCCTGCTGATTTTATAACAGAGGGTTTAGATCAAACCCGCGGATGGTTTTACACTTTAACTGTACTTGCAGCAGCACTGTTCGACTCACCCGCGTTTAAAAATGTCATAGTCAATGGCCTTGTTCTTGGCGAAGATGGACGGAAGATGAGCAAGTCTGAACGCAATTTTACAGACCCTATGGAAGTTATGAAAAAATTTGGCGCAGATGCTCTACGGTTGTTTCTCATCAATTCATCCGTACTCAAGGCAGAAGACTTAAAGTACAGCGATGAGAGTGTGCGTGAGGAAATGAAGAACTACATACTACCCCTATGGAGCGCTTATAGTTTTTTTGTCACTTATGCCAACATAGACGGCATACACCTCTGTAAAAGTACGAAAATGAAACCCAACAATCCTCTCGATATGTGGATTTTGTCCGAATTGATAGGGCTTATTCAAAAGACTACCGAGTGTTTTGATTCTTACGATATTTTTCATGGCTTAAGTGCCTTGCAGGAATTTTTAGATCTGCTTAACAACTGGTACATACGTAGGTCACGCAGGCGTTTTTGGAAGAGCTCGAATGATATGGACAAGCAACAGGGGTACCAAACCTTGTACACGGTGTTGTCCGTTTTTATAAAACTTACTGCGCCTATAACGCCGTTTATTTCCGAGAGTATGTACCAAAATTTAAAAATAGAAGGCGCACCTGAGTCTGTGCATTTATGTGATTTTCCGCAGTACAAGGCGGGGAACGCTGTGCTTGATGTGCGTAACCTAGAGTTGGAGTATAAGATGCGCACCGTAAGAAATGCGGTGGCGCTTGGACGTCGTATACGTAGTTTGTATGAAATTAAAAACAGGCAACCTCTGAACGCGGTTTACTTTTTCACTCGTATGGAAAAAGAGCGCAATGCACTTCAGGAGATGGAAGAAATTATCAAAGAAGAGCTTAATGTGAAAGAAGTTATCTTTCGGCAGAACGAAGAAGACTTGGTGAGCTATTCGGCAAAGCCGCAATACCGTGTGCTGGGTAAGCAGCTTGGTAAGTCCATGAAGTATGCGGCTAAGGCCATAGAGGAATTATCGGGTAAACAGGTTAAAGCTTTGCTAGAAGGTTCTGAAATATCCATATTTATAGACACTCCTGCGCAAAAAGAAAAGGATACGCAGCGAGTGCTAATACTCAATTTAGAAAATGTCGCTGTAGAGCGCACTGCGCGAGATACACTGAAAGTATTGAACGAAGGATCACTTACAGCCGCTCTTGATACCGATTTGACGCAAGAGTTAGAACAGGAAGGAAAAGTCCGCGATCTAGTGCGCGTTTTGCAGAACATGCGTAAGGAAATGGGGTTAGCAGTAACCGATAGAATATCGATTACGTTTTGTAGGATTTCGGATTGCTTGCGCGCCGCTATTGAGCGCTTTCAGTCATATGTGCGAAGTGAGACCCTTGCTACAACACTGCGCTATGAACAAAGAACTGATTTAGATGCGCGTAGCATTACAGTAGGTACAGAGACAACAAAGCTAGTTATTACAAAGCTAGAGAATGCTACAAAAGGGGAATGAAAATGGATGAAACTTTAAAAACACCAAAGGTAGTAAAAGGCGTAAGAATTTTTGGTTGCTTTGTGAACAAAGCATTTTTTAAGTACCGAATAATGCGCAATGCATTACTTGATGTTGCATGTGTAACATTCTTTCTAATAGGGTGCGTTTCAAATACTCAAAAGGCAGAAAAACTGGTTAGAACTTTGCCACCTTTCCCATATCTTGTGGAAGCGAATGCTTACTTTTATGTGACAGAGAGTGAGATGATTTCCTTGCTTGCTTCACGCTATGGAATTGATAATCCTAAACTTATGAAATATATACATTCTCTTGCAATTAGTTTTACGACACGTGGTATTGTGGTGTTTGTGCGCACCAAGCCAGGGCTAGATATTTCTACCATACGCAAACGTAAGCGTTTGATGAAAAAGGCAAAGGCTACACCCTTTGATGAAGATGAGCTATATTGGAGTATTGCAAGTACACGCAAGGTTTATGCAGTGAGCATTACTTACGCCAATGCCTTGATGATAAGTGATACGCAGGATTTTGAGGTGCTTAAGAATGCCAAATTTGTCAGCAGTTTACCCAATGCTTTGGATATGCTGCGGGTGCATGATGATTACGCACTTTGGCTATGGGCATCCATTGATGTATTTAAGAATACCTTTGCGGAACAGAAGATACACAAAGGTCATGGTGCTGTAGCGATTCCTACATACAATGTAAATGAGGATGTTTCTACCGATTTTGCATTTCCATACAATGGGGTGCGCTCAGATTTTGCAACGCTGAAGTTAATGCTACCTTTTTTGTTTACAAGCATTGGTGCAGACATACTCTCTTCGCTTCCAGATATTTCATTTCTTAACGACATAGTGATTATACGCGGCGTGAATTTGCCATTACGCATCATTCGTTCATTAGCAAGCACCATAATCAGCAAAGAACAAAAGGTGGACCTCTGATGCTTTAGAGGTTTTGGATATGCATGGGAAGGAACAATGTGAAAAAACTTATTGTTGTTGATTATGGCGCAGGAAATCTTGCGTCTATTAAATCTGTGCTTTCGCGTTTGTCTTATGAGTCTTCTGTCATCTCGCACGGTGATGCACTTGAGTCTGAAATGGACGAGGCGCAATGCATACTTCTGCCTGGCGTAGGCAATGGCGCGTATATGATGCGTGAGCTTGAAAGATGCACTTTGATCGAGCCTCTTGTAAAGTGGGCTAAAAAAGACAAGCCTCTTTTGGGTATATGCGTAGGCGCGCAAGTGCTTTTGTCAATGACACATGAGGGAAATGTGCCATGCTTAAACCTTATACAAGGTCAGTGTCGTACTTTTGCTTACGACAAGCTATGTGCGCAAGGGTACAAAATTCCACACATGGGGTGGAACGAAGTTATCCCCAGCAAGGAACATGTGTTACATCCATTATTTCGCGGTATTCCACTTAAGGCGTCTTTTTACTTTGTAAACTCATACTACTTGCATGTGTCAGAGAAAAGCCACGCACTTGCTTACACCGACTATGGCATGCCCTTTGCTTCTATCATAGGCAAGGGGAGAACTATTGGTGTACAGTTTCATCCAGAAAAGTCAGGATATTATGGAATAGCGTTTTTACAAAATTTCTTTACACATATTGCAGAGGTACAACAGTGTTGAAAAAACGCATCATTGTTTGTCTTGATGTAAGAGACGCCAAAGTTACCAAAGGTGTGAGATTCAAAAACAACATAGATATAGGCGATCCAGTCACGCTTGCCTCACAGTACTACCAAGATGGTGTGGATGAGTTAGTTTTTTATGATATAACTGCTTCGTCTGAAAGGCGGAGCATAATGCTCGATATTGTGAAGAATGTTGCCGCACAGATATTCATTCCTTTCTCGGTTGGGGGGGGGGTACGTTCAGTAGACGACATAAGCGCGCTTTTACACAATGGTGCAGAAAAAGTGAGTGTGAACAGCTTTGCAGTTGTAAATCCTGCCATAATTGACGAAGGAGCGCACCGCTTTGGAAGCCAATGTATAGTACTAGGAGTTGATGCGCTTGCCGATGAAACCATGCCTTCGGGTTACCGCGTGGTAATACGCGGCGGGCGTGAATACACAGATAGAGACTTGCTTGCTTGGGTAAAAGAAGCACAGATGCGTGGCGCTGGTGAGGTGGTACTAAACAGCGTGGATGCAGATGGTACTAAGCAGGGCTACCAATGCGAGTTAACGCGCATGGTGTCTGATGCGCTTTCCATACCTGTAGTAGCCTCAGGTGGTGCGGGTACGCCACAGCATGTGTATGATGTTTTGACTCAAGGTTGCGCCCACGCTGCACTGGTTGCCTCAATGGTGCACTACGGCACATACAGCATAGCTGACATAAAAAAATATTTGCACAAAAACAAAGTCCCCGTTCGGCTTTAAATATCACCCACAGTAACTTAAAAAGCTACCTGCACGCTTAAGACTTTTTGTATCAAGGAACACCTTTGCGCACTATGCGCGTGCCTATGGAACCTTGGAGCAAGGCATCTAAGTCACCGTGTTTTGTGAAGGTGCCAATGATGACGGTATCGACACCACTGTCAAAGCAGGTTAGGGCGCTTTGGGTCTTAGGGACCATGCCCCCATATATTGCACCACTGTGTATGTGAATTTGTATGTCTTCTTCGGTTATGTGACTCACCTGCTGTCCTTCTATGATGACGCCACTGACATCTGAGACTGCAATCAAGTGCTGTGCAGGCAACGCGCAAGCTATCGCTTGTGCTACATCGTCGGCATTTACATTCAATGCGGTACCATCCTCTGCGCAAGCTACGGGGCAAACTATGGGCATGTACGTGGCATGTGTGAGCGTTTGCAAGACCCGAGTGTTACAAGATTGGACGCGTCCTGTGTGTGCCTGCACAGACTGCGCTTTTATGAGTGCACCGTCCACCGCACTGAGCCCTACAGCATTTATACCACATGTAAGTGCAATACGCACCAAATGTGTGTTTATTTCCCCTGCGAGTATACGATCAGTGTGTAGCATCTCTTCTTCACTGGTAAGACGCAGCCCCTCCTGCGTAAAACGTGCCTCTATACCGTAGCTCTTGCTGTATGCGCTAATCTTGTTACCGCCACCGTGAACCATAACGGTGCAATAACGTGTTTTAAGCTCCGCTAGTTCTGAAAAGAGCATAGTCAGACGTTCTTGGTTTTGCAAGAACATCCCGCCAATTTTTATAACAATTCTTTCTTGCCTTGCGTTTTTCATATCTTTTATACTTTCATTCATGTTCCTAACGCTCTCCTCATAGAGGTGTTGCTATAAGGCCAAGCGTTTCATCAAAACCACAGCGTATGTTAAAATTTTGCACAGCTTGCCCCGCTGCGCCTTTGCCCAAATTGTCTATAGCGCAACAGAGTATGAGTGCATCATTCTCGCACCTATACCCTATGTGTGCAAAATTTGTGCCGCGTACAGGGCGCGTCTCAGGCATGGTGTTTTCTTGGTGTACCATTACCCACTGTTCACCCGCATATTGCGCAACTACTGTGGCGGCAGCGTGCGCAGTGTCTTGATTCTTCAGGGGTATGGTTATTATCGAAAGTAACCCACGCGCAAGAGGCACCAGTTGTGGAATAAAGAGCAGCGGTCTCTCTTCTTCTAAGTGCGCAAGGTGTGTAAATTGGTGAAGCATCTCCGAAACATGGCGGTGTTGTGTGCCGGCTGAGTAGGGTGCAATGCTCTCGGTACGCTCCGCAAATAACAAATGTGGTTTGCATATCCTGCCGGCACCCGTAATACCAGAAGAAGAGATCACGGTTATGAGGCCTATAGGGCGGGCATAACGTAACACGGGCAGAATCGGTAAAAGCACAGAGGTAGGGTAACAACCCGGACAAGAGATAATGCGCGCACTTTGTATTCGCTCTCGATTCCATTCACTCAAGCCATACACTGCGTGTCTAAGCATATGTGGATCTGCATGTGTTTTTTTGTATGCGCTTTCGTATAACTGAGCATCAGAATATCGAAAATCTGCAGAAAGATCTATAATGATTAGATCTTTGTTTCTTTGCGCAATGGGGACCAACAAGTCCGCAGATGCCCCGTGCGGTAGCGCAGAAAACAACACCGTCACTTCGCCATTCTCGCAGTGCCGCATAATTTCTTCTGGTGATTTATAGGTCTCATCAATTTCTGCGCTTCCTTCATGTAAGAGCGCGCCTTGTATGCACAAAGGTAAGGCTTGGTATGCAAGGCTACGAGACGCAGCGTATATTTTTTTTACCTTAGGGTGGTTCAGCAGTAGGGTAAGCAAGAACTCTCCTACATAGCCATTAGCACCTAATATTCCTATATTCATTACAAAGCCTTATATCGTATCATCATCTTGGAGCATTGAAAATGGCGTAGGGTGTCTTTGGTTAATACTATGCTTTACGTAAGCCTGTACAAAACCGCAACACAAGGCATCTATCATGGCAGAAAATCCCATGAGTATGGGCACCAGCGGAATGACTATTATATATAACTCTTGAATTGAAATAAACTCAATGGATGAGAGTGATGCAAGTCCTACGGTTATGATTGATGGAATTATTATTTCAGAGATATGGGATAAAATTATGGAAACCACCAGTAATAGCAAAAATTGCAAAATACTCAAAGGCTCTGCACTAAATGCTTTGTAACATACCATGTAAGTGAGCGCAATAACAAGTGTTATCCCTACGCGTACACATATGAATGAGAATGGCACCACACTGTCTATGATTTTACGTCTTGGGCTGTTGGGCATATCTGCATGCAACAGCACGCCGCCAGCAGCAATGACCGTACCGCTTGCAAATGCCACCGATGTGGCAGGAATGAGACTACGCAGCCATGCCTTAATATGCATTGGCACCTTTAGAAGCCGAAGCAAAAGCGGAAACACCACGAAGAGTAGCATGCACACTAGAACACTGAGCATAACAATGATGCCTATGAAACTATCGAGAAATTCCAAGCCTTGCAATGTTTCTATGCGCTCTATGGTGAGCACGACCACAACTATGATGAGCCACGGTAGCATGCTCTGCAGTATTTTCATAATGATATCACGCACTCCTTCTACAAACTCTATGAAAACATGGTTGTGTGGCAACGTTTTTTGAGCAAAAATGCCTATGATAAGCGCAAGCAAAATCAAAGGCATGAGCGCAGGAGAGGCGAAAACTTGAAACCAATGGCGCGGAAATATGCTGGCAAGGATATTCTCTAATGAAAACGTAGCAATGGGGTCTACACTACGTGTAATGGGAATAAGGTTTTCTGCGGGAATAAGAGAAAAAATGCCCATACCTATGAGCACTATTCCAACATGGAGAAACAGTGCCGTGGTAAACAGTATCTTAAGCAGGTCCTTCAACTGTTTCATTGCAACAAGCTCATAGCTTGTTATAATGAGGGCAAAGAAAAAATATGGTATAGTTACGTAAAAAACAATGTTGCTCATTATTTTTGACAAGGGTATAACAACATTGTTTATGAGCAATTCGGGAAGTATGAATCCTAAACTTAGACCTAGTACAAGCGCTACGGGAAACAACAAATAATAGTGTGTGTACATGGCAAAGAAATTTTGAAATCGCATACTTTTTAATATAACACAGTGATAACGAACGAGATACTTTTTACGAAAATAATGTGATAATTCAATATTCTCTTACAAATGTGACATGTAGTCTACAGTGCGAGTTTCATACGGCTGTATTACCATTGCCAAGTCCACTATATGCAGGGTATATGCACGACATTACAGAAAATCTTTTTACTCTAATTTTGTTATTATTTAACGCTAGAGTTCTAAAAAAACACTCTTGTTGTTTCCACAAAGGTTGTTGAGCTATTGTGTGTAGGTTTGCTGTCACTACCGCATAATGTACGAAGATAATTCACGTTTGAGTAGTGTTTGAGACTACTTTGTAATACGCTTTATGGTGTTGCTGTAAACGACGGTATTTTATCTTGTGTCATCTTAGGTGCTTTGATTGCAAACCCATTATATTTTACAACGTTTTTTACATCCCATCCACTCAGATCTCGATCGAAGACTTCAGCATTCTCAAACATAAAATTCATGTTTGTTACATTGCTTGTGTCCCATGTGCTTATATCGCCGTTGAAATCAGAAGCATTAATAAACATAAAACTCATGTTTGTTACATTGCTTGTGTCCCATGCGCTTATATCGCCGTTGAAATCAGAAGCACCCGCAAACATAAGACTCATATTTGTTACATTGCTTGTGTCCCATGCGCTTATATCGCCGTTGAAGCGAGATTGATTAAAGAGTCTACTCATATCTCTAATAGCATGAGTATCGATGCAATTCAAATTCGCCAAGATATTTGAAAGAAGTTTTTGCTTTATCTTTTCTTGTAATATATCTTTGGTTTTTGGTATTTCACAATACGCTAAAAACGTAAAAGATGTTTTTTTACGTGCTTTTTGAAATGTGGTTACGACTGCAACGCTCACGTTTTGATTTGCAGCAATTGCTGCGTTCCCCGCCCGTATTGTTGCTTTATCGTTAGCTGTATCTATGGTTAAGGTAACGCGAAAGCGACTGAGGTTATTTTGCAGCGTGTACGTATGATTCGGCGCTGTATCAAATGTAACCGCTGTTCTCAGATATGGCTGTAATGGAATAAGTACGGGTGGTGTTACGGTAGGGGGTCTATTCTCTGCACGATCGGAGTGTTTGTTCTCCGTGCGATTCTCTGGTTTTGGGATAGATATGGGACAGGCACTTAAAAGTAGCGTGCATACAACACATACACTACACGCTCTGTGATATTGTTTCATAGCTATAGCTCCTTAAATTATTTAATTTAATATGATTAATTATGTGCATAATATTATTATAAAACAACTATACCATAGTGTGTAAAGGGTATGCAATATTTATAAAAAGTGGTTTTGCTTTAATTATTGCTATATAGCTTTAAAAAGCTCGCGCGTATTTTCACGCACAGTGCAACTGACTGGCGCAAATATATTTTTACTCACGCGTGTCACTAGTTTTCCAATATCAAATGCGTATACTTACAATCTAAAGATAATAGGCTGTATATTTTTGTTCGTATTGATAAGCTTGCATGTCAATGCCAGTTAAACTTTTGAAGATGGTTTTGTACGTGTTGTAGCAGAAGCTTGGTTTCAGATACGGCGTAGGCACACTGCGGTAATTGCGAGAGTAGCACCGATCCATAACTCTTGCTTATCATTCTTTTATCAGTTATAAGCACAGTACCGCCGTCACTTGAGCCGCGCATAAGACGCCCAAAGCCCTGCTTCAGTTTTATTTCGGCAAGTGGGAGTGCGAGCTGCGAAAACCAATTCTTGCCTTCACGTTCTACATAGCGTTTCTCTTCCTTAAACAGCAGGTCTTCTGGTGAGACAAAAGGTATACGCGTTATGACCAAAAGGCGTAAGAGATCATCTGGGGCATCAAAACCTTCCCAAAAAGTGGCAGTTGCAACCAGCACGGCGTTTTGCATTTCTTTAAATGTAGCAAACAAAGCGGCGGCACTTATCACTCCATCTTGCGCGCACAGCTGCCACTGTGAGCTATGTTCGTCCGCATGTGAGCGCAGTGCTTGTGATAGTTGAAATACCATAGATTTGCTTGTGCATAATACGAGACCTCGCCCCCGCGAGACATCAAATAACGGCGGAAGAGCAGTGCTTAAGTACTGTATATACGCGCTATCATTGGGCTCCGGCGCATCTTGGGGAATGAGTAGCTGTACGCGATTAGCGTAGTCAAAGGGCGAGGCTAGTAGCATGGTTTTACCATCATGTGGAAAACCAACTTGCCTTGCCCAAAAGTGAAACTGTTTTTGTGCAGTAAGCGTCGCGCTTAAGGCAATGACAGCATGTGCACTTTGAAACAGTGTGCGTGACAAAAAGCCCCGCACGGAGAGCGGAATGGTCGAATAGGTGCATTCTTTTCTTGTTTGTGAGTAGGAGACAAACTTTACAATGTTTTCTACATTCTCAGCAGCACTGAAGGCTGCACACAACTGAGCCCTTTCTGCCCACCATGTAGCACTCTTGGCAAGGTGCATGGAAAGTGTACCTTTTTCACTACATTGCTTTGCGAGTTCTTCAAGACGGAGCCTTATGTGTTCTAAATCTTTTGAGAGTGCAAAAAACAAATCAAGCATTGCGTCATTAGCACATTCTTCATAACGTAAACTGTTAGCTTGGAGCCTGTGATCTGCAGCGTCTTGAACTTCATTGAGCGTCTCACTCATGTATGAGGGAAATATCGGTTGCATCACTTCGCCTATGCGCGCTAGATTGGCAAGTACCTCTTGCATGCTTTTTTGGCACACTTCCAGCTGTGCCTCAAAGCTTTTAGAAAAAGCCTTGCCGGCGTTGCGTTCCTGCATCACGCTACCCCCACGCCCAAAGATCAGATCATACATGTTTTGAGCGCTACTCTTAGAAAACGAAAGCGTCATGCTGTCGCGAATTATAGTCTTAATTCTATGTGCTTCGTCCAGCACAAAAATCGCATCATCGGGTAAGAGCCCTTCAGACTTTTGAGACTCATCATCTGCTGCTGTATCGCTGTCTGACTCATCTGCCTCAAGCACCTGCAACATATGTAACAAATGATAAGAGAGAACATTGTAATTTGTTATAGTTATGCCTGCTTGAAACACGCGTCTACGTGCTGTTTGAAAGAAGCACCCGCGCATTCCTCTGGACGCGCAAGAAATACCCCCACAAGCAAACTCATGCGCGCAGATATGCTGCCACAGTGTCTGTGGAATGTATAAGTCTTCGTTCAGCTCTTCGCCAAAACACTCGCGATCGCCGCTCTCGGTTACAGACGCCCAACGTAATACATGCTCTCGTAATCTCTGCAAGTCGTCACTTTCGTCAAAGAGTAGCGATTCTTGGCCCTGCAAAAATGCTTGTAACCTCGATTTACACAGATAGTTGCTCTTGCCTTTAAGCACAGTCACGGGCAATTTCAAGCCCAGAACCTTTTGTAAATACGGAATGTCCTTGTCTGCAAGCTGGTGTTGCAAAGCTATGCTAGCAGTGACTACAACCACATGCTGGCCTTGCGCAGCTTGTAAGAGCGCGGGTATTAGATATGCAAAAGACTTGCCAGTGCCAGTACCGGCCTCCGCCGCAAAAACCTCGCCATCCTGCATAGCATCTTCTATGGCAGCACTTAACTGACACTGGGCATCACGAATTTCAAACTGCGCGTTATCGCGCGGTAAGAGTCGTGTGAAAATTTCTTCAACGCTATATTCCATGTACTAGTAATAGGCTACGTTTTGCCTACCAAAACATCATTTTAACTTAAACTCACATTTTTATATGAACGCGCAGAGTCATAATCAATTTCTTGAAATGCAATAATATTATGAGAACTTTATTGTTGGTCATCCCACGTAAATAGCCAATGTTATAGATAAAGTCATTATCAGTAGTGCTTTCAAAAAGGAAACGCCTCATGCAATTAATTATAATAGTTTTAGCAGAATTTAGAGGAACAAGAATAGAAATCTGTACAAGTATATACAATAGAAGGTGCTATTTGTGTGAAAATATATCGTGCATGTAACCTGAGATGAAGCAGTTGGCATGTGCTTTAGAGTCACCTGCCAATACAGATGCGGTTGCATACATGAGGCATTGAGCCGCGTTCATAGATGGTGCGACAGCATGAGGGCCAACCGCGTAAGGTAAGGAAGATGCCCCCCTCCCTAAAAACAATGGTGCAACAAAGTAGCTTAATTTGTCTATGAGATGTAAGTCAAAAAACGCATTCGTAAGAGTTGCTCCGGCTTCGACCATGAGAGAGTACACGCCCAATTCTAGCAAATGTTTCAAGACGGCAACAAGACTTACACGCGATATTCTCTTATGTATGGTAGTATCCACACATACAATGTGTGCACCCGTGCGTTCCAAGGCACAACGTGCAGCATTGTTTTTATATCCCTTTTCAGTGGTGTACAGAATAAGCCCTGGCTTTCGACGTTGCACTTGAAAAACACGCGCCTTAGGAGGCGTTTTCAAATTGCTGTCAATTATAGCCAATGCAGGAGAAAGCCCGCACACATGGCGAACTGAGTACCGTGGATTGTCGGCAAGTATTGTGCCAACCCCCGAACACAGCATGTGGGTTTTACTGCGCATACGGTGTACTTCAGTGCGTGCCCGCATATTCGTAATCCACACTGAACTTCCGTCTTGTGCTGCAAGGCGCGCGTCCATACTCTGTGCTACTTTTGCATGCACAAAAGGACGTGTGTAATATAGCATACCATCCTCAAAACTAGCAGAAGCATAAAGCGCATGTACTGCCTCGTTGATAATACGTTCGACTTGTCCATACTCTTCCAATACTTCTACATACACCCCGTGCTTTTGCAGTAGGGCAATGCCTCGGCCTCTCACTCTTGGGTTGGGATCATATGAGGCAATATACACACTTCTTATGCCAGAGCGCAGTATTGCGTCTGTGCACGGTGGGTTTTTCTTGCCCTTCCACATTGCACAACAAGGTTCAAGGGTACAATACAACAGTGCCCCTTTTGACTGAATATTAGAAAGTTTTTCAAGCGCATCACGCTCTGCATGTAGTACCCCATACTTCTTGTGATAACCTGTAGAAATAACGCGCCCATTTTTCACCACAACAGCACCTACACGTGGGTTAGGCAAAGTATCACCTACATGCGCTTTTTGTGCAAGAGCAAGTGCGCGTTTCATGTATGCGTCATGTTGCATGTTCTTAGTATCCTTAGAGTTATCATTACATAGAGAGACAGAAGTAGGCACAACGGTCATTAACTTTATTGTAGGCAATTCCTTATAATGAAAATCATGAAAACAATAACAACTCCATCCTACTTCCATGGCGATGGTTCAGAAGTAACAAAACTTCTACAAAGATTCAATATACAAGCATCAAAAGAAGTAGAAATATTTCAAAATTTAGTCAAAACAGGACAAAGTAAGATATTATACAAAGATGCACTTCAAGTAACAGGATTAAAGAATAATTCACAGTTTTTTATGAGTGCTATGGAGAAATTTGAAGAATGCCAGATTGCGATATTTAGGCATGATTTATCCTCAAATAATTCGGAAGATAAAAATTATATTCGTTTATGCGATGAAGGTTCCTTAGTTTTTTACGCAGAATACATCACAGAGATGATAACCACTTTGAAAAGGGGAACTAGTATAGTGTTACCCCTCATGTCAGAAATAGAAAAGAAAGGGGTAAAAATTCCAAAGGATTTCATAAAAACATACGATGCAGACTTCATGAAATCACTTAACGAATCCTTGGTCGATATGAGCGAAACTTTGCTTATTATCAGCATACAAGTGAAAAATGATCAATTTTTATTTACTCCACCTACTTTCGTTTTTATATGTGAGATGTGTATTCAAAGAATCCAATCTATTGTTATGACACAAAGCGGTATCATCCACACATTTGCACGTGTGTTTGATCTTACCCTTTCAGACATGCGTCTGAAGGTAGAATCTAGTGACCTCTTGACATGGAAAAACCTCTCAGATACTGTTTATGCCAAAATTGATTCCCTAAAAGGACAACAAGATTTTAAGGCTTATCCTGAACTTCCTGTACTTTTCACTGTACTACATTCTCTATTGAAGACAAAAATTTTACAGATAGAAAGCGAGTATAACTTCAACGAAAGTTGTGCTAACTTTTCAAAAATTATTATTAAGAAAATGCTCGATAATGCCGGAGGAATGGTAAAACAACAGTTTCAAACTATCTTGCAAGAAACTGCGCAGGAGCTTTCTCTCACAGATGCAGATAAATATATTGAAAAATTCTTTGCAGACTCGATAATACGAGTAAGTGAATTTAATGGAGAAAATATCCTGCCCATTGTCGACTTAGATAAGTTTTATATTCACAAAGATGATCTCAAGCATGTAATATCGGAACATTACTTTTTATTGCAAAATAGACTCACAGAATACTATAAAAAACTATTGAAGAAATACCTCTCTGGAACTCTCTCTCCAAAGGAAATAGTATTTTTTGATCAAG
>JAOBBB020235835.1:0-11372 GCA_025331005.2 Zoanthus gigantus | reverse complement strand
AAACGGTAAACAAGAGTTTTGTGAAGGTAGGAAAATGTTTTATTGTGTTTGGAAAACGAAACAATTTTGAAACAAACAGCGCGCCATATTATGAGTGGTCAGAAATAACATTCCTGACATATTTTCCGCGTTCACAGTTTTCCCGATCACACTGCAACAGGTACATGTCATTCGTTATCAGCAAGTATTATACCAGGATCAGTTTACATGGTTCTGTATTTCTACTGTAAAATGTACGTCTTTGAGTTTCCGTTTCTGGATTTTTCATCAACTTAGTTCTACACTTTTAATTTTGCTCCTATCCATCTTTCTGAAGTTAGTTTTCACATCAGCATCGGAGATAAGAAGACAACGTTGATAATTAGTAGCTGTTGTTTTGAAATTAGGGGGAGGGTGGAAAGTTTAACCCTATCAAACCTTTTTTTCCTTAGTCCTCAGCCTCCCCTCCCCTGTAACTGCAGGGTTTTTTTTTTAAAAAAAATTCTAAGATAACATTTGTGTACACATAAAAGGAAAAACAAAAAAACCTGACATTTTTGTAACTTCAAGTTACAGTTTAGTTCTGTTGTTCAAACAGTTGGTCTGAATCGGATAAACCGGGGTACACGACAAAGCAATATATATATAAAAAAAACAAACATGTTGAACACGATCAACGCCCGGGCACCCCTGTGTGACTGAGCCTGAAAATACATTCCAACTTTGACAATACTTGAGTCACGCTGAGTAGTGCAGTTACGAATAGACCATTTCACATTTTTAGTTGCTGCTTTCTATAATGACAGCAGACTCAATTTGTACAGTCTTAGTCTCACTATAAAGTTAGATATTCCCAAATGCCAACGCAGTTTCACACTTCTTACAACTGTATGTGTTATTGTTAGATGTGTGACTTCTCGCTCTCTCACAAGTATTATATTATTGAATATTTAACAACAGACTGTTTAAAACGAATCTGCAGTTATTTAACTCAGCATCAACTAGGAATTCGAAACTGGTTTATTTCTTCAAATTGGTTGAAAAAATGCTTTTAATAATTCTCAGAGTGCACAAGTTCCTTGTCGACCAAGGAATTCAAAAACGCATTCACTCGTTCACCAAGTTTAGAGACGTGACGTCAAAAGAAAAACATAATTATTCAAAGGAAGTGATAATGTTTAAGAGGTCTGATTAAATACCAACAACAGCATGAAACACGAATCCCTCGAATGGGCGAAAATATGGGTTGCTGTAACAGTCGAGGAACCAACGAGCAATCACCTGAAAACATGGACTGTTATAATTTGCTTTTAAGCGATGACGATTCTATAATGCTTTCGACGCAACCTATGCAAGACCAATATGTTATTCAGTCTAACGAGCCTCTGGACCAAGATGCAGACGCAAACAAAACACAACAACTCTTTGAAACCTTATTATTGCAACTTGAAAATGCCTGCTTGTGGACTAAAAGTTATGATGTGAACGATTTTGCCGTCGCAGAACAACTGAAAGTCAAACTGATAGATGTACTTGAGAAAGCAGCAGATGTGAATTCAAAACTTTCTGGGAGCGGAAGATCATCAGAAGCAGATAAACTTGTAGCCTGCATTGTTAATCTTAGGAACAGTCTTGGAGGCACATTTTTTGATTCGGCCCAAATTTATGCTTTTACACGAGAAAAAATTGAATTCGGTAAATATCTTATCACCGTAGGCCAATATTTTAGGCCGGTCATGTTATCCGAAGATGAAGACAGTGTATTGAAACTGTTTTTCTTTCGGGTGACGGAAACTGAAACTGGCGAAGTTATACACAGATATTATTTGGAGCATTGCAGTTTTATTGACGATGAATATTTTGCTCTGGGATTAGGGAAAGATAACGGTCACACGCAAATTGATATTTACGGAAGTTACTGCCCTTCATACTGGAAGGTCAGGGGGGATGTGTTACGAGACTTAAAAACGAGAGAAAGTTCACTCGTCGAAGAAGCCATTTTCCCGGAAACGAACTAAGTTAAACTTTTAAATCTTATAGATATAAGAAAAGCAACTTTGAATTTCGAGCAATCGATATTTTTGTTTTATCACTTGTCAAAAGCTCAGATTCCAGTTTTACATTGGGCTGGAGAGGAGAATGTTTATTTTAAAACATATCGAACTGTAGTCTTTCATCGTTTATACTCGCGAAGAGCTCTGTTAAAAAACGTTTATTCTCTCAAGTTGGCCGCCCTTTTATTATTTTTTTTTAATTAGCTGGTTAGTAGAATTTTATTATTGTTTCAGCCTCTGCCTTAGAAAGAATTTTCACACGAAGTGAATTTCTTTCAACTTCATAAAAACCAGAATGTTGTCTTCATTTTTATGTCATCTTTTTTTTTGAGGTATTCCAGAAATTAAGAACATGTTTCAAGGCAATAGTATAAATTTGATTTTGTACAGAGAAGTCACATTGTAAAATTTCAGCTCAACTTAATTATAAGCTCAATTAGAATCCTACTAGCAGTATTTTACTGCAGGAAAACAAAGCATGCCGATAATCTAGAATTAGATCTAATTCATCCACAATGAAAAAAGGTTTTTATGGATTGTTGATAAACATTTCCGCCAGGAAGAGTTATTCTAATTCAGTTGCAACCCGGAAGTATAAAACATGATACGATCGCCGAATAACCATAGAAGTAATATATCAAACACTCGAGACAGTGTTTCATCACATTTCGAAACACTGAGAAGAGAGTTGAAAATACGACGCGTAGCGGAGTAATTTTTGAGGAAATTCGAGGTGTTTGGAAATCTGATGAAACACTGTCTCGAGTGTTCGATATATCTTCTCAATCAAAACTAAAACAAAGGAGGAAACGAAGAAATAAAATCGTAAAAATATATGCTAATTAAGACCACTCCAAACCGTGGTCACGGTTATGATTTCTCTTGTTTTAATTTGATGAAGTATTAATGAGTTTGAGAACTATTCTGTAAAGTAATCATGTGAGTGATCAAACTATTTCCTTGATCAATATATTTTATCTAAAGTACATGATAAAATGGCTACCCGGCCGCTGTTCGTATGAATCAAATGATATTACATTCAGTCCACAAGTCGGCGAGTTAAACGGCTGACCGACTGTTGAGCGTGCGATGGTGGGCCGTTTTATCTGAACAGATATCAAACTGCAAATGTTGCGTTTTACAAAACTCCTACACTAGCCGAGAGTTAACTCCTCCCTCTCCCAATCGTTCCATTGAAAAGGCAGCTAAAGAAGATTCGGTTAACACAAAATATCCCCCATCCCCTTCGTTTATCTGAACGGAGAAAAAAAAAAGAGAACAAGATTACAAAGCAAAACACTGGGACTCGTAAAACGATTTTTAAGACCTCGAGTTGCGTTGGCAAAAGGACGGAACACAATTTAGATGAAAATTTTATGGAAAAGGAGAATTAGGAGCAAACGTTATTGGCTTACTACACGATGATCATAACGTTGTCAAACGTGTTTTGTTTTTAATTACAAATTATAGTGAAACTGCAAACAAAACCCGAGAATAGCTTAAAACAAAAACATTCCTTCCCTTTCCCTCCAAAACTCTACTCTCAACACCGCTGCAAATGCAAAATGAAGTATCTTATACCTTAACGGGAGAAGTGTTCACTTATTGCCCTTGAAACTATCGTCGGGAGTCACTTTTAGTCTTACCTCTGACCTCAGATGGAATCGTCACACTGCAAATATCACACACAAGGCAAACCAAACACTTGGTTTTCTAATGAGGGAATTTTAGGATCTATTTACCCACCCTCAAATCCGTGGCTTACAAGACCTTGGTGCACCCAGTACTGGAGTACTCATCCTCTGCAGCATGAGACCCTTAGACTAAAGATAATATAAACAAACTGGAAATCGTGCAGAGATGCACAGCCCAGATATGCACTAAAGAGATATCATAACACATCTAGCGTTGAACCAGTGATACGATCGAAGAATTGCAATGAAATACTCTCAGAACAAGAAAAAATAGACTTTACAAAATCCATAATGGCCAAACTAAGATTACCACAAAAAAATATCAATACCCCTGGGTAGGAAGAGTCACCATGTAAATGAAAAGCTTACAAAGTCCCATTTACACACACCGATTACTATAAACACTCATACTTTCCTAGAACAAGTCAGGAAGCGATTCAAATTCAAATACAAATCAGGCGTCGCAAATGGAGATGGATTGGTCACACTCTAAAATGGAATCCCCAAGGTAAGCGAAAAAGAGGATGCCCCAAGAACACCTGGAGGCGTGATGTTGAAGCATAGATGAAGAGCTGAAAAACACATGGAACACTTTGAGAAGTCTAGCCCAAGACAGGACGAGATGGAGAAGGGAAATCGTTAATGGCCTAGCCTATGCTAAGGGCCTAACTAACTAACTTTCCTAGAATGATAAGAGAGTGGAATATTCTACCCATAGTGGTGGTTGATGCTCCTTCCCTTACAGCGTTTGAAAACATTGTTTAAATGAACTCATGGAACATTCTTACATTCGAAATTACTTATCTATGAGTATGTATTTATTTCTTTACTAGTTTATTTATATATTCTAAACCGCTGGCCAATTTTGCAAGAACCATCGTAACCGAAAAAAGCATTATTAACACTTCATATGATCTCATCATCTGAGATGAAAAACGGGCCAATTAAAGACAGCACTTGAAGCTGAACGTTTTAAGAATGTGCTGAATTTAAAGAAATTAATCTGCAAAACTAAATTTGAAGAGCACCTCAATAATAGGATTTTCAGAAGAACGGTTTTCCAACTATATAACTTGTTTCAAGCATGCATTACATACAAACACAAATTAATTGATAGTTATCTATTTTACTGAGTTTTTCTCTAATTCAAAAAATAACAGTTTTTACGCTCTTATAAATGTTATATGACTGGTTCAATCATCATTACGTTGGGTAGAGCTTAAAAGTACGTTCCGTGGGTATTTAGGCAATGGCTTTAGCTTCTGGTAGAAATCCTTCCCAATATTTGATGACCTGAGGGAAATCAAAATTTTACATCAGCATGTGGAAAAACTTTTTTAATTACAAGCTTGCTTTTTTTAATTTGCGGATCTCCGGATTTACTGCTGCGAGCGAGAGTAGGGAGTGAACAGCAACACTAATCGTAACAATCTGGCCGAGTAGGTCTGGGCACGAGTGGACAGCCAGTTTCAAACTCAACTTTTGGACACAGTGTGACTGGCCGTATGCTTTTGTTTATGGTTTGTAAAGTTGCTGAAGTGGTTTATCCGTTTTTGTGACGAATACAAGGTAGGTTGAAAAGTTTTAGGCATAATCTCCGCATTGGAGCGTACGTATTTATGTATGCAGTCCCATTGCAAAGTGAAAACAATACGTTCGCACCTGTGAAGTCTGTCAATCGTTCAGCGTGAAATATTTTGTACTGTTTATTTATTTTCGAAATTTTACGTTTTAATATTTTGTATTCAGTACTGGCTAAAACAATAAAATGTAAATAAAGCTTTCTTTGGATCAAATTTCAGCACAGTCATATAAATCAAAATGAATCGAAAACAACCTTTTTCGGATACCAAACCACACATACTTCATAAATTAGCAAAGTTTGATAATTAAAGTAGTACGTATTATCTACAAGTTTAATGCTTTATTTCAGATGCCTTTTATCTCTTTTTTATCTTTTTATGGCTCATAAATATAACATCTTCAATTCAGCTCGCAGCACTTAAACTTTCTATTAGAAACAGCTAGTTATAATCTTCAGCAGCAAGGAACACGATTAGGTTATCTGATATGATACACAGGAAGTATTTTTGCTGAGAACGTTGTGTTCAACAGCAAATTAACTTCACAAGAAAATGACACACGACTTTTTGAGAACATTAACTAAAAGATAGAATATATGAAAATTTGCACCTTACAAAGTTGTACACACGGCTAGAAATAGAAAGAAAGGAGATAATGTGGTACAACATTACTATAAAGGCAAGAACGATAAGATCTTATCAAAAAAACTCTATCCATTCATCCAATGCTTATCATATTCCTTGGAAAATAACTGAATCTGCTCAATAGAACCAGGGGTTTCAATCAAAATCTTCCCCTCAATGATGTTGAATCCTTTTCGAGCCAAGTGGCCCAATGAGCCAGCACTTATCTCCGGTTTCTCTAGTAATAAGCAGATGAGCGTCTTTGACTCCCCCTGGACGGGACACTAATCCATCGCAGGTTAGCTCCCAGCAGACGCTGCTACTCATTTACCTACCCCGGAAGGATGGAAAGCTGAGTTAGCTAAAGCGGAAAAGAAGATGTGGTGTTAGTGACAAAAAAGTAACAATTATTGAAGAAGAAAGAATATTTGTACCAATCTGAACTACACAGTACACTTTCCATGGCCGCCATTTTGCTTAGCAGCCATGCCATAACATTCTCTTGAACTAGTTACTTTCCTTGTTCAAGAATATTTAGGGGGTACTACAGTATTCGGAAAGTTGTCTTCCCTTTTTAAAATGTCTGTATCTGCACTGCGTTGCATTGCAGGTTTTCTCACCTAAAAAGCTTTCCTAACTCAATGAAAGCAGGCCCTTCAAATTTAAGGATCTCATTGAAACAACGCAAAAATAATCTTCAAACATTTTAGTATTGTCTATATTTCAATTATGACCTCAGTCATTCTTCTTATTACATTAATCAAGAAAGAAAAAAATCTAAAAAGCGAATATACACGATGTCTACAGAAGAAATTTTTTAGCTAACGAATGCAATCTGTATAAAATTTATCTAAGGCATTAACTAAAAGTGGATAACAGTTTTTATTATCAGCGACCTTTCACGGAAGGGTTCGCGTTCCAACTGAGTTCAACTGCTGTACGATGAAAGTTCACGTTCAAAACATATTTTGAATCTGCGAAACATTTAAATCTCAACTCTCGTAGCATTACTGAAAGAGTTACTTTGTGCTTCATTTGTGCGTTTTAGAATTAAAAGTCAGACGTTGCTCAACATTGACTTTGGATTGGTGATAAGATAAACAGTCAAACGCCTCGTAGCGACCAATGAATGACGATTCGCATTTCAAAGAATTTTTCTTTTTGCCGCCTTTTTTGATTCTGAAGTCTCTGCCGCTGTCATAACTTCGTCAAGAATATCACACATCACCATGACAATCCAGTTATTTTTCTGGTCATTCAATATTCATCGCCTCTGATCATCTGTCGGATTCTGTTTAAAAAGAAGAAATTACCTGTTATTGCATTATGCTTAATTGGTGTTTCTCATATTCAAAACGTTTCATGACTGATAAATTGTTACTTTTCCACAAGTAACGCGTACTTGCGGAGTTGGTTTCGTACGGCTTCTGAGGCAACTTGTTGAAATGACGTTGTCATGGTTTCCGACGCCATTTTTGCGGTAGGAAAAATGGCTGAAATTAGCAGTATGTATGTGGAAATCCATGGTCAAATAACGTTAACAAAACTCTAGTTTTGAAAGAGTTGAATTGGAAACTCCAAACTTTAGGCAGAGGAATTTAGTGTCAAAATTTGAAGCCTATAGCCGAACAAGAAAGCGTCCACCCGCGTTTTGAATTTTTCTTACATTTATCTGTAGTTTACCGCGACAGAAGCACAGGAAGGATGGAAAATTCAAAAGACGACTGGACGCTTTCTAGAAATTGTATTACCTTGATTAGCGACAAAACCAAGACTGTTTTCGTTACATATTCAAGCCGCAATGCAACACTGTGGATCTCAAAACGCTGTATGAGTCAACAACGTTTGGAAATTGCAGCGATACAAAGTTGAACATGATTTGCTGGCTGTAAATTATCATTTTCAATAACAATACAAAAGTACATACTGACTTACACTTGTTATATTTTATGAAACTTAACAAACTTGCCATCGTGAGGCTAAAGTTCTTAGCAATTTAAGAATGTTCGGATTTTATTAATATATTTAACTTAGAAAGAAAAGCTTAAATGTTTTAATTAATAATGGTAATAGAAATGAGTGGAGTCCAATTCGGTCTGTAATTATAAGAGTGACTAACAAAATCGGACGACCGAGAAGCGGGAATTTGATTTGTTAATCACGAGTATGATTACAGACGGAAGTGGACGACACGAAGTCCTGTTACCAATTAATCATAATCATTACAATTTCCGAAAAGCAGAAAAGTGCAATATGAAAAATAGCTTTTAATTGCAATTTTTCATAAATGGTAAGTACAATTTCTGGAAAAATAAATATGGAAAAAAGATTTTAAAAATGGCTTTAAACAGCCTTTGGAAAAAGCCGCCGCTTTGAAGAGAAAGTTGTTCAGTTGCTAAAGTGATTGTAATCTATGTTGTGATTGGCAGATTTAGCTGAAAATACTTAAAATAATTGGCTCAAGAAATTGTCCGATCACAGCCAACTCTCCGATTACACTGTCCGATTACAATTTTGCAGATAATAAGCATAAAATACAGCAGTTTATGCACCAATCACGTTTGAGGAACTTGTAACGATTGTGATTGAGAAAAAAAAAACCCTTTCTCCGTGCCTTCATAGCCTGGTGAAAACCGAGGAAAACGTTTAGGAGAATTCGAGAGCAGATAAAAGAAAACCAGAGACGCAGTTGAGTGTTTTCACCTGCTCGAGAATTCCCACAAACTTTGCCGAGATTTTCACCAAGCTATGAAGTCACGGAGAACATGTTTTATTTGTTTTATAAAATTATTTTCCGATTTAACAAAGAGAAAAACGATATAAGAAGCGCGTGTGTAGAACTTTATTTCTTTCGTGAAACTGTAAATTCTCACAACTTGGAGAGAGCCAATCATATCACTCACGTGATTTTCATGCTTCATAGCGCTATGAAAACACACTTGCTGACTAATCAAAACGCACGTACTATCCGAATTATTTTATAATTAAAAATGATACCTCCCGTATCAATGCCATATCTTGTAAAGTAGGTTTTAGAAGGATCGACTATTAATCGACACGGTAAAACTTTAACTGAAGCAGATGTTTTTTTGAAAACTTTAACAAAGCATTGCTAAAGTACAGAACGTTACAACATAAAGAAACCTTTTTGAAAACGAAAAAAAAATTATCTTTTAGTTGAGTTTGTTAGGATATTAAAATGGATTTGATCCAAAATAATAAAAGTTCGTGTCCTAAGTTTTACACTAAATCCTTATCAAGGCGAGACATTTTTATTAATTGTGTTATGGATTTTTTCGTTGGAGAACGCATGTCGGGGAACGGAATAAAAACAAAATTAAACACAGGAGACTAAAGAAACAATTTGAGAAATCACTTAGTTTATTGAAAATCTACAACAAAACCCAAAAGGATGTCATATTTTTGCACTCTAAATTTTTAAATAACGATTTCCAACAAAATTTAAACTATTACATATTCATAGCTAGACTGTTCTTAGCTGACAGTTACAAGTCTGAGACAAGCCGATTAAGTACCGATTGAAATTTGAATTTCACTCTGCATTTACTATTTTTAACAGCAATAGATAACGCCGCGAGTCCGTCGGGAGAAATAGAAATGCGATGAAAACCGATTTTATTTGGTTTTTTTTGGGCGAAAATCACGTCAGCGGATCCGTAAAGCAATTAACAAAAAATGTCTGACCCAAGGGGAAAATGAAATCACACGTCCACAGGCCAACGAAAACATAAAGAACACGGCCCAGGAAATTTAGAAAATACCTAGACACAATTAAGTTGTTCATTTGTTTTTTTATGGGACTGCTAAATGTGTGAAGATCTCTAAGAAAACATAACAAGTGGCTTAATAGTTCAGTTGGAAGAAGAACAACACAGATATCGCGGCACAGGTTCGAGTCTATTTTTTTCGCAATTTCATAAGTGCTGAAACCTCAAAAACATTTTTTTTTTGTTTTAGTGGTAACTGACAATACAAACCTTGAACTAATGTTTGTTTCCTGGCTATCTTTCTTTTTGCGTTTAGCGTGTTTCTTTTTCGAACCAGCAATCTCAGTGCCTAAGGAGTTGGAGTTGTTATTTGTTTATTTTTAAGAAGTCGCAGCTATAATTTCTTACAGTTGCGTTTTTCTAAACAAAATATGAACATTTCTCTCAATTTTAGTGTTATCGTTATAGAATAAAGGTTATAGACAGCCAGGTCAAAAACAGTTAAACAAATATGAACTTGTAACAAAACCTGGGAAGTGACCAAAGTTAGACGTTGTGACCAAGGGGTTTATTTAGCCCTCCCTGACAAAAATTTGGGAAATATAGTTCTGTGAGAACTTATTACCACCTCCGACAGTTTTCAATCTGAAGACTTTCCAGAGTCTATAATTATATGTTATACTGCTGACGGATTTCATCCTTTGTTTACTTTTAATGATATATTCGATTCTTTTAAGTATTTCTAAAAGTTTATCTCTAAGCTCCTAGACGCTTTTTTAAAGCCTCACAACACACAGACCTCTAGAACCAATGGACTTCGCATAATAGCCCATGTGGAGGGCAAAGACCGGGTACCTACTCGGATTGCATGGGTCCAACAGATTTTTTTTTCGTATTACTCAGCTAGGCAGACAAAATGATAATAAAGTTAAGAAGTATTAAATAAAAAGCTTTTTATTTTGGAAAGAAACTCGAGTTTTTCGCAATTTAGGGACTATTGAAATGAAACCACAACTAGAGGGCTTCCAGTCAAAAAGTCCACAACTGTAAATCGCCAAACATCAATGGCTCAGATGGCGCACATATTATTTTTGATTTGGGAGTCCATGGGCAGAGGTCATATTGTTTTAGTATAAACCTACTATTCGGTCAAATAGAAGGGTTGAAAATAATCGGTAACACACTATTAAATGCCGTTTTATTTTCAAACTTTAAAGATATTGTTTGAGTTTATTCAGTACACTTTAGGAAAATTTTGAATTGAGTGAAATTTTTAATGTTTAATCTCTTTAAGTCTTGCTCCTTGTGCTTTTACGACTACTTGACTGCTTAGTATTAAAGTCATATCCAAGTTATTTATCTTTTCAATATGAATCAAAATATTTACTAAAGCCTGAACAGATAAAAATCGTTTATTGCGCATGCGTTAAATAGTGGCAAAAGTTACACAAAAACTTGATACCTTGTTTACCTGATGACGAAATGCTAGAGCTGGATGATGATTGGTTTATTTCCCCATTGGCCTCGCATTCCCGAGTAACGTCCGATGTCTTGTGTCCTCCTTTGTAGGACAAAACTTCACGGTATATACGACCTAATCGGGGTTAATAAAGGAAACCATTCTCAAAATATTAGTTAACCCTTTCAGTGCCAGTTGTATTTTTAAATTCTCCCAACCTGAGCCCATACTTTTCATTGAACAAATTTGAG
>JAOBBB020235745.1:0-11373 GCA_025331005.2 Zoanthus gigantus | reverse complement strand
CCTTCAAATATAAACTTTCAAAAAGCACATTAAGTCGAGCAACTTTCATAATTTAGAGCATCAGATTTGAATTTTCTCAGAAAATAATGGCAGCAAAACCAAATTATGCAAATGAGAACAGTCTTTTTTGAATATCTCATCAAATCCGAGAAAAAATTATTTTCAGCATGTAGTTGCTAAATAAAAGGTATTGACAGCAGTCCCTTCAAAGAAATACTGTAACAGTGTCAAAATATCAAATATTTTTAAAAATTTTCCTGAGTCACGTGACTCATGCAAAACCTCTATTCCTGTTTTATCGCCTTGTTTATTTTTTCTTGCGTAAACTTTACGGGAAACCCCAACTCATACGCACCAAAAGCTCTGACAATGTCTTCGGCTTTTTTCCGCCTTGACATAGTCCTCGAAGTGACAACAAACTTTTGAAGACGAAAAGGACATGCAGAGGAAGTCATCGTACGTATACGTGGTCTTTTGCGGCTGCACGGACATTTTAGTCAATAAAAAGCGAAGAATAAAGAGTAAAAAACACCTCTTTATCCTATACCATTTATGCAGTTGTCAAAATATCAAAGAAGTATTCACTTTTTGAACGACAGAAAGCAACAAAAGGAACTGTTTAAGCCTCTAACAACGTGTTGTTTATAGTAAAATGGCCGCGCTCGCCCCAGGAGTTTTCCCCCTCTGCAATATGGCGCAGATAATTGTGAAGTCATGTTGTTCCTTTTTTCGATCGCAGACAATAAAATTGAGTGGAAAAATGGGCAAATTTGCTTGCTTTAGGAACAATGGGTATCAGATAAGTCGAATCTTATACGTTTTGACAGAAAACCTGGTGAATTTAACTACCAGGCGGTTGAGCGGGTCATGAGGCATGAAATCTTGTTTACCTCAATACTTGCTCAACGCGGGTGAGTTAACAGCTATGAGTATTCTTCAAAGACAAATAATACAATGGTTTCTTCGATACCAACTACAGCAGCAGCTTTATTCCTTCAAAAGTACCTTACTTATCTAATATTAAACGTTATTAAAAGCTGAAAAATTCCATCAACAGTATTCTAATACCAGCTGACAAGAATTAATATGAAATCAACTTTCGCTAGGCACAGATCATCTATACATATCGAATTTCAATCACACAATGGAAATAGATTTATTTTATAGGTATACCATGTTGAAATAGGCTTAGTTCCATCCTAACGTAGATCAAAAACTTTCCTCCTTTCACGATCTTCTTCACGTTTTTTTCCTGTAGTTGTCTAGCCAAGCTTCGTCAGAAATCGGCTCGTCGAAGTAAGCTTTTTTATCGTCAGTGTTGCGGCATCCGTGTCGGAGCAAACGAAGTCGGTGGATTGGCGGTTCCTGTTTTCTTGATATTCGTCTTCCATTTCATATTGAATCCCAACAGAAGGGTCGCTGGCTTCGCTTGACGTTGAATTAGAACGAAACATTTAGTTTTTCACCGAAAAACAATTCTTTCTTTCGCGATGTTGGTCCAATCTCTATACATTTGTTTAGTAAATGCAGTGAACATGTTTTTAGTTCCCATTCCCCCATAGGCACAACTTTTTTTCAAAAATAGTCTCTTTGAGCGGTTATATCTCCAAAACTAAAAGTTTAATGCAAAATCTAATCTAGAACTTCTTAAACAACTTTTTTTACTCTATCCGAATCAGTAAAAACCCAATTTGATGAGATAGGCACTTTAACCTAAAATATATTTACCCATAGTAGTAGTATAAATATCTTCAGCTTGGAAATAACTGTAGAAGAAATGTTCATGTTGACACAGGCTTATTTTTCTCAGAAGAAATGACTTCTGAGTCCCTAACGGGAATTGAACCCATGACCCTCTGATTACCGGTCAGACGCTCTACCCACTGAGCTATACAGGAACTCACGTAGGGAACGAGTCACTAAACTACTAGTAATTACCCATAATGCCTTGCCAATTATTCACTGAGACTTTTAGATTACTGTACATACCTTTTTGGAGGGAGTTTTGTTATAGTAAAGTTTCAAAGACGTTTTTATTTAATTTGTTACTCTACTTGAATTTTAAACCTTTTTAAGTGGAAAAACTATTCTACTTTAAGTTAACAGAACAGTGCTGCAGTATCTATCATTAACTTATTTTAATTTTTAAAAAGCTTGCTACATTGTGATGGCCATTTCAGATGGCCAGATGTGTGTTGGTAGCAGTTGTAGTAGTTTTGTTACAAATCTGTCCAAATTGTTAGTGCAATATTAGCTGTTGTTGCTATGTTTTAAGTTCTGCATCTTGTTTCCAAACTGCATTGCACACATTAACAGGATCCTGCTGCCCATTAAAATTGAAAGACACACTCTCCTGAAATCGCCTCATATTTACAAGAAGCATAGAGTTCAGTATGAAATAAGAACCTATGGTCGCATGTTACAAGTAAGTCATTGATTATTCAAACTACCTTGAGATTGTAGTCAGACTGACTTCAACCTAAATTTGAAATTTCGAGCAACTTAAATGCAGGGTTTTGAGGCTGGAAAGATTATACTAAACAAATTCTGGGATACACACCAATTGTGTTGTGATGTTTTTCCCATCATCATCATCATTGTCATCACCATCACCATCATCGTCGTCGTCATCATCATCATCTTCATCATCACCATCATCGTCGTCGTCATCATCGTCGTCGTCATCATCGTCGTCGTCATCATCGTCATCGTCGTCATCATCGTCATCGTCGTCATCATCGTCATCATCACCATCGTCGTCGTCATCGTCGTCATCATCATCACCATCATCTTCATCATCATCACCATCATCGTGGTCATCGTCATCATCATCATCATCATCATCATCATCATCGTCATCGTCATCGTCATCTTTGTTTATCGTCCCTAGTTGGACGTGATATGAGTTGCCTCCACAGTTTTCTATATATCCTCTGCCATATCTTCTGTGATGTTTAACTGCCTCACGTCTTCTTCCACCACCGTAATCCAGGTCTTTCCCAACATACACATCCAGAAATATTGGTATATTACAAATGTATAATTATAGTTATTTTTAATTATCTACTTTCCATTACTTTTTTTAATAACAGTTGAGGAATTTGACTGGCCAGACATCAGACGTGTTCCTTGAGTATATTCAACGTAACCTCCCAGAAGGAGTCAGCATGAGTGTTGAACAAACTGCTCTGGAGACAATGCCCGACTATCTTGAGATTCCACCTGAAGCAAAGGCTTTCCTTGCACAGCAGGGAAATTCAGCTTCGATGTCAAAGACTCCATCGGCAGCATCGCCCTGAAATGTTTCAGTCTGCAGAATAACAAACTTTTAATAAATATTACATTTTAATCAGTTAGAAGATATTTATAAACATAGTACGATTGAAATGAATTTTACGACCTGCTATATTTATTTGGAGATACTAGGCTACTTTTTGTTTCACTCTGTTCACTTGATGACGACACTAAAACTTCGAATTCTGTTCTGCAAGAACTTAGCTTAGTAACCAAACCTGCTTGCAATTCTCGTATATGGCTATCAATCCTGGGAGACTGGAAGCTAAATTGAAGTAAGCCACGATTTTATTTGAGTGTTAACTTTCAAGAAGTATCCAAAGTTTTACATGAGCAAAGCAAAATGTTTTTTCAGCCATGCTAGAAATTAGTTTTCATTTACCTTTAAGATTCCCTGTGTAATTACCATTAATTCTGCATTTGAGAGGTTAACAGATTGCTAAAATACAGCTTGGTGTTTTGACGTGGATATTTTTCTATGCCATACTCGTAATAATTTTCATACTAGTCGTGTCCAGGCTCTAGTTAGCTTAACTTTTTTTATGACTTAGAAATTTATCCAAAATTCTAAAAGGTTTAAGAATAGATAAAATTGCGAACTCAGGTTCCGTTTTATGTTTTACGGTGGTGTGAATATCGCAGTTAGTAAAATCTCTGCCTTCTAACCACGAGGTCCCAGGTATACCTCCGGTTGCGCTGAGATTTGAATTTTTTGCTTGACTTTGGCTGAGCTCTTCATATGAGGTGGGAACAGTATTCAACATATCGGGCTTGCGTTACTTACGTTACTTCAAGGACGAACCATCAGAAAAGTGATGCGTTTGGGGAAATTACCGACTTTGGATGTTTTCTTTTTTCTGAGAAAATGCATCAGTTCGCATTTTTTGTTCGCAAAATCATTTCTCTAAAGGTTCATCCCATCTTCCAAAAAGCACTGTTGAAATCAGAACTTCTCCTTTTTAGTCTTGAAAGAAACTGAGGCGCGCAACATAACGAGAGAAAATATAAACAAAGATTTGTTTTAAGTGTAGACTAATTTAATACGCACATCCCATCTGAGGGTTTAGAAATTTTCTCGGCTTTCTAAAGTTGATAACATTTTCATTAGTTTTTTTAACGAGACGGCTCTCAACTCTCGGGGATCACTAGGCCATTTTCCCGTTAAAGCAGATAAATATCTGTTTTCGCCGCTTATCGCCCACCAAGATGGATGTACCTTAAGAAATCAAAATTCGATCTAAACCATCTTATCAGTCCGAGCAAATCAGCTAGTGTTACAGATATCAATAAGTTTACTGTGGTTGCAATTAGTGAGCAATACTGGAATTGTTCTTGTTGTTTTGTCTTGGTTTTGAGGGAGCTTCCCACCTGTTGTCATCATGCTCTGGGCGATCCAGCAAGTGTATAAAGCATCAAATTCAGACGGTGATTTATGCAGTGTACGAAGACAGCTTATCCAAATTGGAGTTAAAATTGTTGAAAGCACCATCGTACTTGTTCAATTTGTTTCCCACTCCCCGATTATAGGCCTGGACATGGCACTGTTCCATCGATAAGCCAAGCTCAGTGAATTGGCATTTACAATAAAATCCGGTAAAATTTCCGTATTGCCGTATATTATTGTTTAATCATGCGAACTATCCCTTACCGAGACCCTAACTTCTATACGAAACTGCATGCATAAATAAGTATGCGCTAATACGGAAATTATCCCTAAAATCCTTTGACTTTGTGTCATTTCAAAAGGTGTTTTCTCCACAAAGGCCAAAGCCCACAAACTCTTCTCGCAATCTCGGATATTTTTATCCCAGTCCACGAATCGAAGTAAATCAAGAACAAGATTTTCTTTATTAAAAATGTCAGCTGCTTTATCCGTCGCCATAACTTAAAACATAACACTGTCCCGATTTTCCCATAGTATTTATCTGCAATATCAGGGCCGTACATATTTTTGGGAGGAAGGGGGGAGGGGAGACAGTTGCCCCACGCCAGGAAAACTAAACAAGGTACTTATATATCATCATCATCATCATCATCTGTCCTTGTCGTGCCATCGGACACATAAGGCCTCAGCAGCTGTTCTCCAGCACTGTCGATGCTGCGCCTTCTTCCTGACGACTGCCCAGGACAACCCCAGATCTTCCAACTCCTTTTCTGATGTTCTACGCCATGGAGCCCTGGGGCGTCCTCTTTTGCGCTTGCCATCAGGCGTCCAAAAGAGTCCTGTCCTGCTGATGGATGTACTATCTTTTCGGAGAATGTGTCCAATGAATCGCCATTTTCTGCGTGTTATTTCTACCATGATATTTTCCTGAAAGCACGCCTCCTAATTTTTGCATTTGAAACTTTGTCTGACCACTTTATCTTTAGGATTATTCGAAGACACTTGTGAATAAATAGTCTTGTTATTTCAGATGTTATCTTCCAGCATTCGGGGCCATATAATAATACTGACAGGGCGCACACTGGCAAATAAATAAAATCTGTTACATAAAAATCGCTCGTGTATAAATTGGGCTTACTCCAGCAATTAAAACTTGTCAATAAAATTTTTCTTGTAAACGGGGCTTAATGTTATTATAACTATATATGCTCCACCATCATGTACCATATATGAAGGACCGACCTAGCGACCCTGGAAAGACCGTGTAAGGAGCGACTTTCATTGGTTTACGAAAAACAATGGAAATTAGCTGAAATAACCAAATACCAGCGTTTGATTACTTTCGACTCAATTAAAATCAAAACATGTATTGACGTTGACCCCTTCATATGTAGATCAGTTGCTGCATGCATATGTAAATACATGCTGTATGGACAAAAGAAAAGAACAGTTATATATGATTACTTAAAGATTATATAAAATTCACTTAATTATTAGCTATATATACTAATTAACGTTTTAGGTAATACCATGTATTTATATGGGAATACCGAAATAAATTGTTGTTCTTGTTGTAGTTCGTTCCAGTCATCAAAAACGGCAACCAAGGAGTTGTTCATCATATTCTTGTCTACGTGTGTGATCACAAACGCTTCAATGAATCTGCTTTGCAAGTCAGTAATACTTGCTTCCATCCCAACATGCCTAACGATATGCTTAGATGTTATTTTGGTGAACTTCTGGTGGCTTGGGCAATTGGTTTAGGGGTAAGTTATTACGCTGTCAGTTCGTTTTGTTCGTACTGAACATTACTGTCATAAAAAAATCATAGTCAGTGTTCACAGTATGTCTTACGTCTTAGATGGTCTAATTACCAATGTTAACATTGGTGAGGAATTCATTGTTTCAAAAGAGCTAGCTTCAGTACTAGTCAGAACAAAAGAGAAAAGATCAGAATATTCGATCGGTATTAAAATATTTGGGTGGAGTCTGTCTACAATTATTTTAACCCTATCAAGCCTGGAATTTTTTGGGTTGCCGTCCAAATGTTGAAACCATTTGTTATGACATATAAAATTACAAAGATTTATTCACTCCTTAAACTAAAATCATAATTTTGACATATTTCAATAAAATACAACGTATTATGACCACATTTCAAAGAGTAGACAAAATTTCAGCATTTTGTTCCTTAACTATTTGTCTCCTGGTAGCTATGGCAGTACTTTTGTGCAGTCTTTAGACTTATGACTGGCATCACTGCAATATACACACAGTTGGGGTGTCTGCTTCAGCTGCTGCTGATGCAGTAGCATTTTATCCCTCTTATTGTAATGGCTCCCTTGGTCCCCTCGTGCTTTCTTAGTGGGTGAAGGGTTGTGGGAATCTACCACTTGAGAAACTGGATTTCTGTCTACATACCTCCCAAGATTTTCTACAAGTTGTTACAGCCCCCACTCCTCCCAGTCATCATCCTTTTGAATAATAACCTCTCTAACTGGGCCTAATTTATCAAGTAAGGTATAAATTGAGCTCTGTGCACCAGCTAACTTGTTCATAGTTGTGAGAGTGCGCACAATCCTAGCTAGCTTATTATAGAAACTATGCACACTCCATAACTTCTTGATGTCTGTGATGGGCTGCAACTCTTTCAGATCCTTGATGAGAGCCCCGTGGACCCTAATGTCCTTCCCATAAGTATGTTCTAAAATTTTCTTAGCTTCAATATAACCCTCTGGTGTATGGGGTAGGCCTAAAATATCTTCCTTTGGTTTTCCTTTCACTAATTCTATCAAGTAATTGAATTTATTTATCTCTGCTATTGACGACCCATCAACTTCCACCATAAATTGTTTCCAAAATCGCAACCAATCCCTGTACTCCCCATGAAATAGCGAAATAGTGTATTTCTGAAGTTTCACTGCTTGTATACTTTTCCGGGTTTTGATGGATTACTCGGTTGGGCAAACTCTCCAAACTTTTTGTTTATTGCTAATTCCTTTTCAAGTTTAGCTTCCCTTTCTTCCTCCCTAACAGTTTCCAGCCATTTTTTAAGCTCTTGTCTCTTTTTTCTGAATGGTTGAATAGCACTTTTTGCTTTTCTCACTCCAATCTTGTATATAGCTCAGTTCTTTATCGATTTCCAACAAATAGTTCGCCGTCGCATCTTTTAATCTCTCTAAACGCTTTAGAATATCCTCTGAACTTTCCAAGGCGATAGCTAGTTCTCCAGAGTCCTTTTCTGTTAACATTAAGTCTTTCATCTTTGTTATTTATTTCGGCAAGTGCAATGTGTTTTGAAAATTTTTCTTCGGTGGCCATTTTGCGAAACTCCACTCGCTAAAACTCCAAACTCAACAAAATTCACAATGTTGTCGCTTCAACGGTTTATATTCTCCTGAATTCCTGTCCTGGCAGGGTCGCCACTTTTGGTGTCGTGACAACCAAATAAACTCACAATCTCACAATATAAGTCAACTAATTTTACTCTTTTGAAAACTTGTACAACAAAATTTTTCTGCCTTTTCTTACTTTTTTAAAACTCCCTCACTTTTTTCAAAACACTGACGTATGATCACGCGTCTAGGGAAATTACTAAACCGGAACTAACTGCATGATAATCACGTGCAACGGAAAACTATTAAACCGGAATTAACTGAAAATCACGTGCTACAAAAAGCTGCTAAACCAGAAATAACTGTCATAAAAGCATAAAAAATTCTCGACACCCTCCCCCCATTTATTTGTCCCTGACAGCATAAATGTCACTCATTAATAGTTTCCTGGATAAGAATGTCTTGCATCCAGGTCTTAGCGTTTTCTTTGGCCAGTCGTCTTGGGCCAACTCTTGGTACAAACTCTGCTGCCTCCGGGTTGAGAGCTACAGAATGATCGTCTCCGCCTATTTCCAAATCGCATACCAGTTGTATTGGCCTCTCCACCACATACCCATTTCCAAGCTTGAGTTTTAGTCCGCGAACTATTCCATACTTGCCTGAAATCTTCTTCACCACACGACCAAGCTTCCATTGGGCCTTGAGCTTGGCTGCATCTTTCATCATTACTACTCTCCCGATCTCAGGAATTTTGACCTGATTATTAACTCCCTTGGATTGCTGCCTTTCTTCTAAGGCACGGATGTATTCTCTCACGATTCTCTTTCTTAGGTCTTCTTTGCTTGACTTCAGAAACTTCATACGCCTCGTCACATAGTCTTTGCTGGATAGCTTACCGATGTCTTCTTCTAGAATGGGAACTGTTTTACCTCTGTTAAGTAGGTTAGGTGTGATGACTGGCTCGTCGAATTCTTCACCTTGGTATACTAAGGGTCTGTTGTTCATGGCAGCTTCAATGTCCAACACCACTTCCTCCAATTCGTCATAGCTGAGTAAGCGCCTCCCGATAGTCTTTGCCAGAGCATTGAGCCCCACCAGGGAGTTCGTGCCAAGCTGAATTTCCAGATAACCGACTTCATTGCCAGGTAGTTTGCTAGGTTGTGGTCTTTTTTCAGGACAGTCAACCACTTGCCCGTTGCTACGAACGTCTTGCCATTGTCACTGACGATCATCTGGGGACATCCCCTTCTTGCAATGAATTCCTTGAGTGCTTTCTTAAACTCCGGAGCTGATAAATAACGAACCATCTTCAGATGCACTGCTCTGCTACTTACACATGTAAACAAGGCGATATATGCTTTGCCTTGCGTTGATTGTCTCATTCGGTAGTAGATAGGCCCAGCGAAGTCTACACCAGTCACTACAAATGCCTCCGTGAACTCTGCTCGATATTTAGGTAACACTGGACTCTGCAGGTTCTTAGAAACTATTGGCTGCTCTCGAAAACGCTTGCAGGTGTTGCAGTTGTGGATTACTTTGTTTACTAAGGCTTTTAACTTGGGGACCCAGAACTTCTCTCGTATTTTACACATCGTGATAGAAACTCCCCCGTGCAAAGTCTGTTCATGAATCTGCTTAATCAGCAAGAAGACCAGCTTGTGACCTCTCGGTAGAAACACAGGGTTATAGCCTGGAACTCTCCCTGCACACCGGTGTAAGGATAGCAACTGGCCACTGGCCATGTATTTAGCAGGCCCAAGAGGCCAGGCTGCAAGGGTTCACTCGATAGCAATAGCTGTTGTAGGATTATTCTTGATTACGGATTATTAAACAATCTAGCATATTACAACTAGCAGTGGAGAGCTGTATATGCCGAATCAGAGTGTTCATGGCTTCGGCTACGTCTTCAGTCGATAGTGGTCCAATTCCCTTCTCTCTTGACCTTCAATTGTGTGTAAATATCTGCACGTAAGCGATAACTCTCTGAAGCTTCATGATTGACGAGTACTTGCCTAGAAGGCTGGTTAACACCTCCTGCTCCTGGAGCTCATCCTTTGCCATCAGCTGTTTTTCTCGAGTCTTTACTGTCTCGTCAGATGACTCCCCACTCTCAGTTACCTCGGGTTGCAGTGGCCAATCCTCCTTGTTTGGCATCCAGTGTGGTCCCCGTAGCCACCTGTCATTCAGCTCCTTCGGTGCAGTACCTCTGGGATGGGGTATGTTAATCCTTCTTGGCTGAGCAGTCATATACAATCATCAGTTTAGTTGTCGGAGCATTGTCTCTAGTAACTGGGGTGTGTGGGATATAGTGGCTATTCTCCCCCGTAGGAGTGCCTGGAGCTGTTTCCAAAATCCCCTCCTCTAGCTGTTCTCTCATAATGGTATGGTACTCCTCTAGTTTTCCCATCTTCTCTAATCTGCGCGTAGTACTTGTCAGTCGGGCTAAAGCAAGCCTCTTATTTGATGGTAAAACTGGGTGGTCTAGTTTCCACGGGAGTAAGTACCGTCGTCAAGTCGTTGTAGTGGCTCTTGAAATTGCTTGTGAAAACCTCCCTGGTTCGGCTCTGTGTCCTGCAATCCTAGTACTTCCTGTGAGCACATTTGTTTAAATTCCTCTTGAGAGTTGCTCAAAAAGAACCCCTTCTCTGTCACTTTGCCTCCAATGACCCATCCTAGCATTGTGAAATCGGCGCCGGGATCCATGTCTGGGTCTGTTCCAAGAACTGCTGGTTCGGTGGATTTGATTCGTTGTATGTCTGCTGCTCCCAATATGATATGTACTGGCAGCTTTTCTTCTGCTGAGCTCTCGTCACTGAAGGTTAATCTTCTAAGTCTGTTATGTTTCTGCTTCAGCTCTGGGATCCTGGGATTAGGTAAGTAGGTGATCACAGGCTTCTCTGCATTAATGCACTGTAGCTGGATAATGAAGCTGTCAATCACCGTTGAACGGAGCTGGACCGTGTAAATCTCAACCTGTTTGTCAACTGTTCCATACAATTGTTCTATCACTCGCCGCTCTTTCTTACTCGGCTTCAAATTCAATTTGGTTAGTAAGTTGGAACTGATATATGAGCTGCCCGCACCGCTATCTAACATTACTCTAGCTGGTATTCCATTAACATAAGCAATGGCTGTGGCATGTGTAATGAGATGAGTATCGAGTGCGCATGTGCGAGTGGGTGTGTGGAGTGTGTGGTCTTGTGTGTGATTCAGTTCTTTTGTAAGAAGTTATTAAGCAATCCAAGAGATATTAAAATTATTCAAAAGGAAACTTTTTGAGATCATTACATGGTACCAGGAGTAAACCAAAATGGCTCTCAGTGGAGTGGAAGTACCGAAAATGAATTGGGACGGCGAAAA
>JAOBBB020235654.1:0-11374 GCA_025331005.2 Zoanthus gigantus | reverse complement strand
ATACAGAAAACGTATGGAAAGAAATGTGAATTGTCAATCTGTTCCCTGAGCTGAACTAAAATGGTTCGTTTGCTGTGCTTCCTGCACTGCAGCAAAGAATAAAAATAAAAGCCTCATGCCGCATTTACATTTACAAAATGTTCTGATGAGAAACCAGGAACTTTTTTTATTTGGCCTAAAAGACAGAGAACAAAGGCTCGAACTTTCAGTAATGATCACCGACTGAATGATAAGGACTATTTAAAAACAATAATGGTTTTCGGTTAAACTTTAACTAAAACTCGTTATTTTAAATCAATATACTGAAAACAGTTTAAAATTATCCCAAGTTTCTCATTTGTAAGTAGACCTTGGTCTTAAACTACCCGCTCGGCCTAAAATTCTAATTAACAACAAATTAAGAAGAAACTGTATATAATTGAAAGTTAAGCAAAACAACTGGAAATCAGATATAGAAAACTAGTTTATGATCAACGCCGCAGGTTGTATAACTGTAAGAATTTGATGTTGGCCCCTTGGCTTCGGTTTTGTCTGTTTTGGTATATGACGAAGGGCTAACGCACGAAATATCATCTCTTTAAACGAACATGCATGAAATTGATCATAAAATTTTAAACCTTGAGTTGTTTTTAAAATAAATTAAACTATAGAAAAAGATATTGAAGATGAAGTTGCCAGTAAAACGAACTGAACATGCATGCGTACGCGAGCTTGATGCGATGTCATTCATACCAAAAAGCGCAGCGGAATAATTAAGAAACCCAAACAGATTTCAGTCGATTTTTCGTAGATTTTAGTCTGAAAATTATTTTCTTTTATTTTAAAAACACTTGATGTTTTCAAATTCCGTTAGCCGGAATATACGTCATGTTTACACCGTCTAACCCACTTGCCACTTGTGACTAAAATGCCTGGTAAAGAGACCGCAATCACTTAGTAACTTCAATATTCGTTGCGATAGCTCCAAAGTGAATATTTCGCAGCTTGTATTGGACTCATAACTTATTTATACGTAGTTCGATAATTATTTATAGTTCGTTTAAACAAGCCAAATGGAATTCTTAATGACTTATAAACAGTTGATATATTTTGCTGGTGGGAACGAAATGTTTTAGACGCTCTCGTTTATTTTTTTAGCTATTCTTGTGCCATTCTAGGAAAATGATTTCCATAAAGACAAATGTGGTCAGAATTGTGATTGACCTTATAATGAATCGTCAAAACCATTCAGAGAAAAGTCAAGAAAAGAGGAACAAAGAAGATACAGAGCGCCATATCGATGGCTCAGTCATTAGCAAACTTGAAGAAATAAAGACAACTCTAAACGGCCTTGCAAGGCGTGACCTCATGACGGGAATTAGTTTCTTCCAAGAAGGACTCGAATGTTTATTCGAAGTTTTGGGTGTGGAGGCTCATATAAAGAAGAATTCTGTTTCAAAGACAAAGGATTCAATTAAACTCTCATCAGAAAAAGCTGTTAAAGGTCGACTGCCAGAAACTTATAACAAAAGAACGGACTCCTTCGAAGTTAAAGTAAAAGACAATACCGCAAAATTTCTTTCACAAGCAAAAACAAATTTTGAGCTGGCAGAAAAAAAAGCAAAACTTGCCTCCGACAGTGAATCACTAAGCACTCAAAATCGTATTTTGGCTCTTAAATTGTTTATGGCCAGCGCTGTATTGGAAAATATCGACGAGCCATCAAATTCTTTGGAGCAGTGTAGTGCGTGTCTAAGACAGTTACATTCCTTTCCAGTTGTTTCCAAGATTTTTAAGATTCAGCCGCAGAGAAGAGTAACTGCTACCCTAAAACCATTGATAAAAAAACAGCGCGAAAATGTTATTGATACTATCTGCCAGATGAATCACGTTGTCTTTATGGTCACGCTCCTCTCTGGTGGCAAACCGTTATTTTGGCCTTCCATTAACAATGGCGCTTGTCACGCAATCAACTCACTTGGTGAACAAAACTTTACAAACAAGCTTCAGGAATTAAAAACAGTCTCTTATGGGAGAGTGTGGTCATTTGGGGAAGAAGATGGAAAGCTTCTGTTAGATTATCCAGTTGACATAACAACAAATTCTCGCGGTGAATTTATTGTAGCAGATATCAGTGATATAAAGGTTTTCAGCGAGAGCGGGAAATTTCTTTCTTCCTATTTTCCGTGTAACGGTGATGTCACAACCGAGCAACGATTTCGGCCAATCAGCATCGCGAGTAGTAAGAATGGTAGAATGTACGTGCTTTCAAAGATTACCGTAAAGGACAACTCTATTCAGTGGTTAGGGGTATACGTCCTTGATAGCCATTTTAACACGTGCTTTAGGTTTCCGGTGAGAAAGGGCTTCAAGAATGCAAAAGCTATAGTATTAAACAATTATGAACAAATCTGTATTCTCGGCGAGAAGGACGGAGTGAAGTTAGTGGATGTATATCAGAATAAAGGACAGTACAACCACAGCTTTGGAGCAGGAATCCTCGAGAATCCCCTGGACATAACTAAGGCTAACGAAGGCCTTGTTATGGTGTTAGACAAAGGAAAACACTCCGTCCTTGTATTCGACCAAAAAGGCGTCCATGTTAAACAATTTAGGATTCAGGGAGAAATCGAAGGAGCCTTAGCGTTTAGTCACGCAATCAATCTATTTGCTGTCACGACAATCGACCGTGACACTGAGCAAGGTGAGGTGGATGTTTACACTATGGAAGGAGCATATTTACATACAGTACATCTCGAAACTTGGGATAATCCTGGTTTGTGTGGGGCATCTGTCACGATAGACGGACGGTTTGTAGTCACAAGCAAACTGGACTGTGAAGTCTACGTTTTGTAATTTTCAAGATTAATTTCAGACATATCGAATTTTTTTAGTAGGACATTTTAAAAGATTTTGATTATGTCCAACAAATGTTCTGTTCTTTGATAAGAGGAGAGTTTCCTTCTCGCAATTATTCAATTTTATACATATACATAACATTTAAAAGTTTACATATATACAAAGGTAAATAGCCAGCCCGCTTAATCTATGAAGCCCAAGCTTGGGGCATTTCAATTCGTGAGATTAATTGTAAGTCTATACCAAGCTCACTGAAACCTCGGACATAATGCTAATTACTGAAAAAATCAGTCATTTTTATAGACTCAAAATCGACTTTAGGACGAAATATATTGCCGTTGAAAAATACTAAAAATAGCATTTTTGGAGCCTCCAGCTTTCATTTTCAAAATGTTCTGTAGGGGCAGGGGGCATTCCCTCATACACCCCTAGACGCTAACATTTTCCGCACTTAGAAATTAGTTTTAAACGGATAAAAAGTCTGGCAGAAAGCCTCCAAACTTGAAGAAATTCAGAACTAGTTGCTTACCCAAGCTTTGTTAAGAAGTGATGCTTTGTTGCTAATCACTGAAAACCCGCCGTTTGAGTGTTTATTCCTTTTTATTAAATTTAATAATATCTCACAATAGAAAACTTTCTTCTTGCGGTTTTGTACTGTGTTTTTCATGCAGTTACTGTACAGCTCAAATGCATATGCAAAGTTTGCTCACCAATCAAATAAATCTATTGTCTTACTATTGTCTTATTAGAGAGAAGGTATTCATATGCGTGGCACACGGCCATTGGTGTCAGAGAATAGTTCATTCAAATCCAACGTCAATCAAAATGAGCTGCAATCTAGTCTCTGTTCAATATTTGCATTTAATTTTTTTAGTGTTGGATACGCGTAGCTTGAGATGACTATATTGTTGAGTTCACTATGCAAATTTGTCACTCACTCACTTGTAAACAAATCGATATCGACTTTACGCTTCTAGCAAATTCACAAAGTAATTCCGCAACTCTAAACTCTCAGTTTTACAATTCTTCGAGAGAATGATAATATTCACCAAAGTCACCTCATCTGTAACAAAAGATTAGTCGTATTTCGTAAAAAGGCCAAGGTACTCTTTTCATGCAAAACAATATCAACAATAAAAATTCAAATTTCAGGACCAATATTTTCTCCAGGCTATATTTTATAGAATTGTTAATCAAAAATGAGCAACAATATTGAAGTTTTTAGCTCTCAACTTTTTGGCCACGAAAATTACTGAGAGCGATTTGTGGAGTCACATCTAATCTCGAAACGATCAAGTCTGCTGCATTTAATATTTTTCATGAGGGGAGCAACACTTTTTCGAATATATTTTCCCAGCGGCCTCATAATGACAAAAAACCTGGTATAAAACACAAATAAACAACACATTAGAGGAAGATAAAATTTATTTCAAACTACTGAGGTAGCAATTTACACGTTTTTAGAGAGACAACAAATTTCCCATACATTCTCTTATGATACGGAAGCTGTTACTTATGTAGTATCTAACACTAAGTACAACATAGTCGTTTGTACCAAAACCTTAAAAACAAGTCGTAGACGTAGACGCGTAAAAAAGTAGAATTTTAAGTTTGGGAAGCCTGTGGAGCGAAGTGGTTCTAGCCGGCATAATGCGTGAGCCTCCACCAATGAGAGTACCGGAAACTCTATAATTACCTAAGTAATTTTACTAAAGGTTGATATCATGAAAAGATATAAAAAATTGCACGACTGAGGTGTGGTTTAATGAGCCTCCGTTTAAAGAAGGAAATTTTTGAGCCCCGCCAAAGTACAATAAGGGAAAGAACCTCGATTTATTAACGAGCTCTCAATTTTTATAAACAAAATTTTCCAGTCCCTTGGCACTTATAAATCGTGGTTTTACTCTACCAGTGTGATTTCTGATTAATTGCGGAATCTCACGATTCATAAATGTCTGCAAAATGAAAGATAGGTTTTCAATTATATTTATCTTTGTTTTTTAAAGCTAATATTGTATAACTGAATTTTTTACGTGCTTACTAAAATCAAAGGGCTCTTAGAGCCAGCTTATTCATGTAATGGACGATAATATTTAACAGTCTATATTAATGATTAAATCATAATTTTTTTTCCAAATGTTTTAATATTAAATTGTATTACAAAGTAAGAAAAAGGCATTATAGGCAATATTAAGTTTAAAAAAAGAAAAGAAAAAAAAAAGAAAAAAAGGTCAGTACTGGCCTCGAACTAGGTCAGTACACACGAAAGTCAAAAGTTCTACTATGGTGCCACGCTCGAAGGACACTTTCATTTCTGTCTACACTCCGCAATTTCGGTCCACAAATTTCTGTCTACAGCACTTTCCGTCGACATTTCATCCCCACGATACTCATTCATTGCTTGCGCATGCGCGCTTATGAATGAGCTAAAAATGGTGATCATGATGGTAGTGGTGGTCAGAGTGCTAATGATGATGGTTTATTACAAGCAGTCGAGGGGTTGAACATTTGCGCATTTGCTGCATTGCTTTTCAGCCGAGCGGAGGCATTGGAGTGCTCATTTGCCACATTTTTTCTCCTGCGTGAAGGTGGGAGTGCCCATTCTTTACATCTCTTTGGCTTCAAGTGCTTTGAATCGTTTGTGTAAGATACTATTAAAGCAATTCAGTGTCATTGGTAGACAAATGACACTATCCACTGCAAGTATCACATAAAATTTCTATCAGACAATTCTCGGTTAATCGGATTAGTCCCAAAAGAAAAAAAAATCCATGCTTTGATTATTGCGAGTGATAAGGAATTCAAAATACAAAAACAATCAGTCAAAAAGCGTTGAAATGTTTTTAATTTTCTTTCTAATTTTTCCAAATATTTATCTCTTCAGTCTCAAGGAACTGCTATATATGAAAAGCTATATATAATTATTAATGATATCGAACCTAGAATAAATATGCATTGGATTAGACTTTACCCAAAAACCTTTTACTTATTCGGAGTAATTAACTTGTTTTGGCAATCGGGAATATTCTAAATGAAGAATCTATATTGATATCTTTCTGCATGTATATCAACTGTTGCTATATCACCATTATGAATTCAAATATAAACATACTGCAATCTGTCGTGACATTTGTAAAATTTTTTTTTTGCCAAATTCGACTTGGAATTTTATTCTTACCAAGTCAATACCAAATCTTTCTGGGAACAATACAGATTAGTATTTCATTACCGGGAATCAGAAACTCTAATCTGCTCAACACCACCAGAAAACAGAGATAAGCGCCGACTCCGTAAGCCGCTTCTAGACTTGTTAAAGATTTAGTGCATCAAAAGGTAATAAGTTCATTCCATATTACACGCTTTTTTGTTGTAAGAACAACTTAATAAGAACAATGAGGCTCAGATTGGCCGAAAATGAAGAACAATATAAGAACAAGCTGAGGCTGAGGCTGAAAAAACTGAAAATGTTTCTAATTGAAACTTTACTGAATCTTGTAAAATCGTTGGGCAACAAAAAAATTGACCTCTGGAACCTGTGGGCGAGGACTGCGAGAGAGGACAAAAGGCAAAGTGGTCAGTAATCTTAGATGAAAATTAAGATGATTAGTATTGTTTTTCAACACCTTGTCTTTTTGTTTTGATTGTTCATCAATTCAAACCGCTCACAAAAATAAGAACAAATTAAGAACAAATTGAGGAGTGAAGCGGCCAAAATATTAAGAACAATGAACCACAGCAAAATTTACTGGTTCTTATAAAAAAAAGCGCGTATCAAACTATCAAATATAATCAATATTGGAGGCTCTGTACTTTCTATATTTACTAAGTTAACTAAGAAAGGAAATCCTGTTATTATAGAAACAATCATAAAATTCAAAGCCAATGGATCTAGATTTAGGCGAACTACTTTTGGCGGAAAGGCGTTTTTCATTATTGTTTTCAAAACAAGAGAAAAGAGTTTACCATGAGTAACGAGGGCGTACATCTGAATATGTGATGTGGGCGAGCCTTCAGACTAAATATCACATCGGTTAGGCACGATGTAAGAATAGAAGGATAAATTATGCAGGATTGACAAAGTATTTTTTCATTCAAATGCACCGCATGCAGCGTTATTCTGGCTCTCATCCAGTTTCAGGAGAAGCATATCCCGTAACTTGCGATATTTAAGTCTATTAGTTGATTTTGAGGCGAAAGTCAAGATGACAGGAAGCGCGCGTGGTAAAAATAGGAAAAAGGTTCACATTGTATTGTTTCTTTGAAAATAAAGTGCATTTTTATCAGATTATTTTGATAAATACTAAAATAACTATCCCCCTTAGGGTCCGTGCCAAGCGCTAGGCATCTCCGGGGATAGTTGTTAATTATTATTATTATTATTATTATTATTATTATTATTATTATTATTATTATTATTATTATATAATATTATTTGTCTTTATTAGCGGTCCTAGGAGAAGAGAAATGGATGTTTTAAAAGGACTCAGTTTCAGGGCAGCGATGATGTTTTGGCGTTGTCAAATTTTCCTGAAAACAGGGGTTAAAAAACTCCCACTTTCCTTTTCCCAGATAGTTGTTTATTCAGTTTTTGTTACTTTTTAGCTTCTCGAGCCTTCTCAAGACACCAACTCAGAAATCAACCGCATAGAGCTTCGGAAGGAGAAAAAAGGTACAAGATAACGAGGAGACAATGCAAATTTAGAATAAATCACCAAACGAACCAACCAATCCCGGTGTCTGAGTAACCACCTAATTAAGACTGCAAAAGATGAATACCATAAACAAATTAAATGCCGTATCACGTAGGATCTAAGAAGATCAACCAGCCACGAAATGTGTGAAACATGAGGAAAATAAAATGAATGGCTGGAAAACCGTTCACTTTAACCGTAGACAGATGAATCGTCTGAACGAAACAGCTGTCTACGGTTTTATTTGCTGGATTAGTCCGAGCTCTTGCTAATATCGGTTCACTGACAAATTAATTTCAAGGTAGTTTTCCAGCCATTCATTTTATTTTCCTCATGTTTCACTAACTTAACACTCCCTTAAAACTAAATCCAGTCCTAACCTCCCTTAAACTCTAAAAAACTGCACCTCAACTCTGACCTTATTCAAACTTTCCTAATCTTAAACGGGTTGACCTTAACGGAATCCGAGTTCCCGATAATTTATCTTCAAAACTGATGAGATGCATGAATTTGGTAATGGATAAAGGTTAGAAATTGCACAGGTTAATAGCGGGTTTCCGCTCAAATAAATAGTAAAGTTCATTTTGTACCAATTTTTGTTTTATTTTTATCTCAGGTAAACCAATTCCTTTGGGGTTCAATATTCGTGGAGGTGTCGACAACCCGTACGTTCCCGGGGATCCTAGTATCTACGTAACTCGTGTACGTAACGATGGCGCAGCTGCGCTCGATGGAAGGCTTACAGTTGGGGATAAAATCCTGGAGGTAAGGTGGTAACCCAATGGTAACCAAACTGAACGTTCGAGTTCATTAAAGAAAAACGTATAAAAAAGCAGAGGTTTATTTCACACTTGAAACTATTTTATTCAATGGGCTTGTTTAATCAGGTATAAGCTATATTCTTTTTAAAAAATGTGTCCCATATAGCCGGCATTTGTCACCGGTTTCTTTAGTTAAATAGATAAGAGAATTTGAATCCCCTTTGACGGAACACTAATCCATCGCAGATTTGCTCCCAGCAAATGCTGGTACTCACTTACCGACCACAAAAGGATGGAAAGTTGAGTTAGCTTTGAAGAACTGAAATATCACTGAAATCTCGACAGAGCCGGCAATCGATCCAGAGACCCGGTGGTCAAAGATCTTACTACCCGCGCCAACCATGCGGTACTTTTGAGATTTTCGTTTTTCGATATTCTCTTTTTCCCGTTTGCATCAATTATTACCCGCCATATTTCAATCCCCGTTTATTTTACCTTTCTATATAAACCCTTAATTTCGGCTCAACATTATTAGTTGCTCAAACGTAGTGTTAGGGCTCAAAACGTGAACTCCTTTTGCAAGCGCTTCAGTTGTCAAAATTACATTTTCACCTACAGTACACTTCAAAAAGTTTGTTTAAAACGAACTCGTCAGTTATACTTCAATGACTGCCAACTATAGCTGTCCGTTACAAAAGGAACACCATTCCTGGCCAAGCAAAGTAACTAGGCACATATACCAAACCGATACATAGTTCAAACGAGAGAGGAAAGGCGAAATTAATTCGCGGAATACTACGATATCTTCATTTTTCTTGGGTTTTTATGTTTATACCGGAAAGATACTGTTATTGTCATTAACTAATTAATTGTTTTGTTATTGAGAGGGAAGGTCTGTTTGGTGGATAAACGACCTGCCAAATTGCAAAATTTCTGTAAATTATATCGTATTTATAGTGAAAAGATTTTCGTTGTATTTTTATGTCGACAGATCAATGGTATCGACATGAAGCAGTCAACTATTGATCGCGCCGTGGAGCTGCTGCAGGGTTCAAAAAAGAAAGTTAGTCTTTTGGTGCAGAAAAACTTTCTGCAGAAGTTAGTTGTAAGTATCCGGCCAACAGTAATTGTTTGTTCAGTTTTAAAAACGATTTATAGTTTCAGTTTGCGAAGTAAACAAATCGTATAGGCACTTTCTAATAAGGTTATAAAAACTCAAACACTATATATTGAAAGTGCTTTGTAAAATAAACTAATTATGAAAATATGAGAGCAATAGACTTAACATTGTTCCAGTGATCTAATGGAGATTTTACAGAGAATGCATGGCTCATTAATTTAATGGTTTTGTCCACCAGCTATTTTGAGTATTCGGAACCACGATATTTTTTTAGAAACTGCTTGCATAGAGCCAAAAATTTCATATTTTTAAATCTCATATTTTTGTTAACTCGACAAGTTTTCTTAAGTTTTATAAAACTAAAATCATATATATCTTTGTTAGTTCGCTACCTAAAGTTGTATGCTAATGAAGCAGATTGGAAACCATGACGTCAGCAAAGATTCGCTTATAACATTGATAACTGAGCTTTATTAGTTTTAAATAAATAAAACTTGTTCTCAATGCCTTTATAGCCTGGTGAAAACCAAGGCGAACGTTTAGGAGAATTCAAGAGCACATCAGCAAAAACCCTCACGGACGCAGTCGAGTGTTTTCACCTGCTCGAGAATTTGCACCCGACAAAGTTTCTGAGAATTCTCGACTAGATACGTCTTGGATTTTCACTGATCTGTTGTAGAATTTCTTCCGAACGTTCGCCTCGGTTTTCACCAGGCTATGAAGGAACGAAGAACATGCTTTATTTCTTTTATAAAATTATTATTTTCCGATTTAACAAAGAGAAAGACGATATACGAAGCGCGTTCGTATAGTTTTATTTCTTTCATGAAACTGAAAATTCTCACAACTTGGAGACAGCCAATCACATTGCTCACGTCATTTTCATAGCGTTATGAAAACACACTTGTTGACCAATCAGAGCGCTCGTACTATCCAAATTATTTTATAATGATGATTGAAACATTTTTCTTAAAAATGATTACTTCTTGCGAATGAATAACAAGAGTCAAAAAGGAAAATGCTCAGATTTATCTTCAGAAATACAAAATAGATTTTATTTCATAGCCTAATGATTATATTTGTAATTGTGTATCAATTCTTTTGCGAATAGAGAATAATTCTTTAAAAACTGAAGGAGATGAAAGTCGTGGATCACAATTTTATGAGACTAAGAATAAAATATATTCTTTTGTCATTTCTAATACGAAAAATAACTAAAATGTTTTTGAGAGAGAAAAGTTAACTTTTTTCTGTCGAAGATTTACCTCTTACAATTTTGTCTCAATCATAAAAGTTAAAACGCCTTTTAGAATGGTCTAACATTGTTTCCTGTTCTACCCAGAATTCAGCTCGTGAAGGAACAGTAGATGCGGTTCGCGGCGAAGAAGTTTTTATAGAACTAGAAAGAGAAGAAAATGAAGGTGCAAACATATTTGGACATAATTTGGGTTAATTTGTATAATCACACAGTAACAACACTATATTAGTTTTACACCTTTAATCCATTCTGCCTGACTGTTTTAAAGCAAAGACCGAGTACAAACGCCGAGATACGTGGGATCTGTAAAGACCTATCATGCCGTATATTTTTAAACATGGTTTGGCCATGTAAATTCCTACAGGATTGTTCTCCTTGTCAATCAATAGTTTAAGGTGAGCGGATATGATGTGTTGGGTCGGCATAAAGTTACAGCTTTGAGCATAAATGAACAACTGGCTTTCGGACTGGCAATTTACTGAATAGAAAGCTTAAGCACCGGAACATTCCTTCACGACGGAGGTCTATTTTCCGTGAATGGACTGGATCGAGAACGGCGTTTTTGCCGGCGGAATTTTTAATTTAAGCAGCATGCGTATCACAACGAGTTCAGTTCATTTATTTTGCCTTTTTAAGAGGTATTTACATGTACAATATTAAACGTAAGCTATAATGTAATAGAATGGCGAGGAAGATTGATAGGAAG